>OX336389.2:1053595948-1053844087 GCA_946902985.2 Meconema thalassinum | reverse complement strand
GCACTGACAGATACTACCGGGATTAGAGCACAGCAGTAAACAAGAAAATTATTGTGGAACACACCAAAATATACGGGGGTTCATACTTACCTTTACTTACCTCTTCAAATTAATCTCGGGTCTGGGTTGCCAACTGGATCACTTAAAGTATGCCCTCACAATAACCTCCACCATGATATTTAAAATGAACCAAAACGAAGACAAGAAACTTTAAACTGTACAATAATTTATTTCACATAAAGGGAATGATTCTAACAAAAATGAACAACAAAATAAACGTGGCAATCAGAAGCCATTGTCAACATAATCATGTCCTCGTGTAGGACTTGTAGACGTTACATACAAATATTTAGCTTTCACTAGCTTATAAGAACGTAATAATTATAATACACTTGGAATGGATAAGGGAGTTGGGACGAGACATATAGCAATTGTTTTCCTTTTAATAAACATCACACTTTTATTAATAGCCGCAAGGCTGCTATGTAGGCGACCTTGGCCTCTATCATACAGTTGTCAGGCCAGCTGCGATCCACCCTGCATCATGTCGCATGCCTACATCGTCAAATGGACTCACCTGTCCAGCCAACGTTAGCATCTGCTAGTTACATCAGAGCCTAGCTCCTTCTCAAAACACTTTAAATGTCCTCAACTCAACTCGAATATTATCACGCAAATCTTTTAAATGCTCCATCCAAATGTCACTGGATTACTCTAATAATCCCAAAACTTGTTTAATTATATAATCCAAATGTTTAATTAGCGTTGTTTAGAGTATAATGACAAAACGCTAATGTTTATAACAAATGCTCATTAATTGTTTATAACAATTTAAATTGTTTATAATATTGTCAAACGACAATCCAAAAATTTATATACACGCTTCTATTAATTTCTTTCATTTCAAATATTATTAAAGATTTATACATAATTATTTACAATGTTTATATTATTATTTATTTTAGAAATACATTAAACCACATGTTTATCCGGTTGATAATTACTCAAATCGTGATGATATAATCGACCAATGAAGGTTAGTTATATTTAAGTTTCAAATCCAGGTTTAATAAGTTTTAATAATTATTATTATTATTTGTGACGGTAACCTCCATTCAAAATCGTTATCTCAAATTATTTAAACACTCTTGTTAATTATAACAGTAACTTCACATGATTAGTTTTCAAAGGACCTGGACAATACACTCAGCGGAAAAATACCTCGCTCCAACGCACAAAACTGCACAAAAATAGGCCCAGAATTCACCATATATCTCACTATATATGGCATAAAAATCTTCCACAATACATACAAAAAACCTCCACTTACAAATTCTTCAACATCATTAATTACTGTGGGAACCTCCTTCGCTTATTCAAGGGCATTATTCATCAGCGACTTTAACACGTCCACTGAACTAACGATTATACATCCATAGTTCCTCTTTAAAAATTCTTATATTCATTAATTGTTTCAAAACTGTTATTATATTAACCTTCGTGGGTTTCATTCATGAATCGATATGAAGTAAAAATTTGCCAATCACAAATAAATTTAATAGCAAATACGATTATACACGCCTCTCTGGTCTATCAAAATTGAGATTAATATCTTCAAAATAACGTAGTATAAAAATACTATCTTCAATCAAAGTTCATCTAAACTGCATAATAGTCGAATAGAATACAATTAGACTGTGGAATGCAAACATTATTGTTCCAATCTAGAATTGAGAAAAACTCCTATCAAATGTTCATTACTATAGTGTATTCAATAAATTGTAATCAAAGTTCATATTTCATAAAATTGTCTATAATGCAATGGTATTTCATAATTGACGATAAATGTCTATGTTGCAATCATGTTCATAAAACGACTAGTATTTCCAAGATCGTCGATACAGTAATAGATTTTAACGCTCTAAAATATTTTAATTATTCTTCTTTCTTGATGATGACAGAAAATTGGTCAAAGTAATTTACTGAATAGAATTACTTTAATAAAATGACACGCTGTCTGAATTCAAATTTGCCATAGAAAATCGTTAACTTTACACTCAAATCGTGACTACAAAAATAAGCAAATTACTGAAAGAATATATATTATCAGTCTCAACTGATCCAAAATTATTTAAATATGCCAATGACATAAAAATGTCTTAATAAATCGTCGAAAAAGGCATAAATCATCAAAGTGTACTGAGTACAGAAATATCAAGCAAGAAAATGGGGCAAAATATGTAGGACAGAAAATATGGGAAAAATGGTTGCTCAGATATCGCTAAATGGCTCAAATAAAACAAGAAACGTTCACGACTACCTTATCTGTTGATTGAAGTTCCAGAGGAAAATTTCCAAAGAAGACTGCTGATGGTTCCATTTTACCAGCGTAAAGATGTGCTCCGACCTCGAACCTGGAACCAGTGCCCTCGGAGAATAGAACTGCTTCCTCCTCCGGAAATTGCACTGCTCCGTGTAGACGATAGACATCCTTCTGGCAAAACTCTTCTTTGTGAGCCGGGTCCACCCTGGCCTCTCTTGATAATTAAATATGGTAGTTTCAGTAATCTCCGTCTCCCTCCAAACTATCATTCATTGGTTCAAGACTTTCCTCCAATAGCGTAACTTCTTCCTTAGCACAATTCCTCGTTTCCCTGCGACTGCGTCGTAAATCTTAGATCTTTCTCGAACAAAATCATGACGTCACCAAGAATCTCAGTTCAACCAGCCTACTTGCATGAATAACCACGTCACAACTATGACAGCCATAACTTAATTCATATTTGCCAATACAGCCATCGTGGTCTCAATATAATTCAATTTTCGGGGGCAGTACCATCCCAGCATTTTCCCGAAGACGAACTGGGAAACCACGGAAAACCACTTCGAGGATGGCTGAGGTGGGAATCGAACCCCCTCTACTCATTTGGAACACCCGAGGCTGAGTAGACCCCGTTCCAGTCCTCATACCACTTTTCAAATTTCGTGGCAGAGCCGGGAATCGAACCCAGGACCTCCGGGGCGGCAGCTAACCATGCTGACCGCTACGCTACGGAGGCGACTTGGAAGGAAGAAAAAGAAATAAAAAACATATCCGAGGTGGGAATCGAACCCTCTCGACCATGCAAATGATGGCAACAGAGAATTCGTTACTTTACGGGAATGATAAAAGTGAAATATGTTTCTACAATGTAATACCAATCGTAGGAAGGAAGAAAACGAAAATAAAAAAAACATATCCGAGGTGGGAATCGAACCCTCTCGATCATGCATAACACAACTTACTGGGCAGTAACCATATCCTCTCGGCCACCCAGACAACTACAATATTAAGCTATCTAACCAGTATACACACTCAACCTGCAGT
The DNA here is from genome assembly GCA_946902985.2 of Meconema thalassinum. Classification (NCBI taxonomy): domain Eukaryota; kingdom Metazoa; phylum Arthropoda; class Insecta; order Orthoptera; family Tettigoniidae; genus Meconema; species Meconema thalassinum. The sequence goes on along the minus strand of OX336389.2, from coordinate 1,053,840,720 downwards.
TTAAGTCCTTCAATTCGTGGGTTATTTAATATAATTCTATTTCAATGCATATTGTAAAAACATAATTAACATTATTGGAGACCCTTTTTAATTCTCATAAACAAAGATCTCAGTTAGACGCGGCCGGAATCGCCATTTTCCTTGTTGAGAAAGGCCATTGTGCGCATGCGCGGGAGTGTCAAATATTACATATTTCTTTAATCATTTAAAAATATACCGTAACATATATTTTCCTTTTAAAGGAACTCTGCAAATCTGCATGCCAAGAGCTTTCGTTAGAATGTCTTGCGAAGCCAATCGGTTAAGTCGTTTTCACAATCTCGTGTGTACAAAAAACAGCTTAGTGTTTTAAATATATAGATAAGCAGACACGTGTCTAAGGGGTTTTCGATGTGGTGTATATTATGAGGTGAACGGGAGAAAATGTGGGCGTAGAGGTTTTTTACTTGTGTAATTTTATGTTGTGTACTTTTTTCATAGGAATTTATGTAAATGAATTTTGTGTTTAGTCAGTGTGTTTAATATACTGCCTCTCACATACTTCCTATTTACGTTTGTGGTCGGAAACCATGCTGTGATTTTGAGTCGAATTTTATACATGCGATGCGGCGTGACGTTGGGGAGATTTTGATATGCATGTGGCATTGTTGTGCTATATTGTCTTTATTGTCTGATTGTTTGCGGTCTTTACCTAATTAGTATCATTATTATTCAAAATTAAACGATAAATCAAACATAGCATTCATGATTGAGACGTTGCTAAGTATACTCTTTACAACTACAATTTTTGCGGGCGAAGCCACGACGGGTAATGCTAGTTTAATATCTTAATATTGCCACCACTAAGCGGAGCAATTGGAAGAGTCCAATCGCCACCAGAGGGAAGATGTAATAAGAATAAGGAAACAGGTTCTGGAGAGGAATACGAAGAATGTGCTCAAAGGGGAGACCCCAAAAAAGAAAATAGTTAATAACAAAAAAGCATTAACAATAAAAGAATGTGATAAAAATATGCTAATTTAGTAGTGAAAAGAATTTGAACTTCCCAAAGCAGAGTAGTGTGAGGGAAGGGGTGGCCCGCGGCCATTTACAAGTATTGGCAGTAGTTACAAATATAATCAAGCTTGGAGCTTATATGAAGAAAAATGATTGTTGTGCTGGAAAAGAAAACCAAATCTCTCACAAGAAAAATACTAATAAGAAATTTAGCCAGATTAGACACAGTCTTGATTATGAAACAACAATAATCAAGATGCATAGTTTGTGAATGACCCTAGGTAGGAAGTTAGCTGAGCGAACTATACCCGCGACACTCATCTAAATAGATGTGTGAAAATTCATAAACTTAACAAATAAAGTAGCTTACCAAGGTTTGGTAAGAGCAGAACAAACGAAGGAAATAATTGCCAAAGTTCACGTGGAGCATCTCAAGTTGCTACCATAAGTGATGATCAAGTGCAAGAATTGGGAAATAAAGTACTTAGTTTGGCCAAATATTAAGGATAATCTCTTAAACACGAATTGACTAAAGACGATATAAAATACAGAACAGGGGGCTGCCATGGCTAAGCTTCAAAGCTATACCATTAATATAAGTTTAAAGCAATTTAATTGCTGAATAAGTTACAATACAAAATGTTGCAGCTGCTATCAAGTACTTGTAGTACGTCTTAGACCAAGATTAGACTATAATATAACTTACTATCCATGGAAAATTGCAATTATTGCGTAGACTAGATTAGATGAGTAAGAATATCACAACTTAACTTGCCCCATTAGACACAATGAAGATAGGCTACAGTTAAGATAAAGAAATCTATGTTGCTCCTAGCAACTTGGGAACAGCAGTAATCACCGTGAAAATTTGAAATAACATTATAAATGGGGAAAAGCTTGAATATGGCCTAGACGGCAAAGGATGAAATGAGCTTGCAAGCTTCTAAAGTTGAATACATTTTAAGTATTTTAGCTTCGAGAAAGCTCCAACTATCCATCAGTTGGACCTAGGGACGTGACAAATACCATTGAATTTATGCAAAAATTACAGTTAATTAGAAATTCAAAAATGGGGAGGACATTTACCAAAAAAAAAATACAGCAAAGATTATTTAATATACTTAATTTAAATTTGTTAGAAGAGGGTGAAAAGGGGAGGAAGAAAATTAGGGGTTTTCACTGTCTGTCTCTGTATTGGTATCAAACACTGTAACCTATTGTACGGCAAACCAGATTATCTTTTGGCACGATACTCTAAAAAAAATGGGGATAAAGTTTCTCCTTAAAATATGTCACTGGTTAACATGGTGAATTATTTCCAGGTTGAGAATTTGCATAGTTTCAAAGTTATTTCAATCTTGAACATTGATGTAATTGCTTGTGGTTGAGAGTCTCGCGATATGTGCAGAGTTGACCCATTAGACAGTTAGATACGAAGTTATAAAATTCCCACTATGTGTCAAGTTATTAACTTTTGACAGAGTATAGATGATAAAAGATCAAACCTCCCGATGCTCCAAGCCAATAGTTGTAATTTTTCATTTAGAATAGATTCCTTCGGTGGTGAAAATTGATGATTGACATCAAGAAAATGATACCTTGCTGGCAAGATAAGAATGTAGTAGATTTGATTACTTGCAAGTAAAAAGGGCTTCATAGCTAGGTTAACATAGTATGTAACTTATCTTAGCTTGTTGGCTGGCTGGATGGCTGTGCTGAAGAGCAATATCCCTACATGGCTTTCACAAAATTATGGACGGCTGACGGTAGTCCCTCGTATTTAGACCAAGCGAGTCTGCTGGCTGCCCTTAGAAGATTGACAAGCGTAAGAAGAGTTCCCGACTAGCGTGGTGAGTGAGGAGGAGAGGGGAGGGGGGGATGACGCAGGACATAAGGGTTACAAACATAGAAAAACATGAATTTTTTCAAGTGTACAAATTTCTTTCCTTGAGGCAGAGTTCAAAGAATGTAGAAGTGTGTAGGTTGCTATCAGTAGAGGACGAGTCGAACATCCAAGCATCATCGGTAGACGGTGACAACAAGTTCTCACGTTGACCGCAAGACATGAGTGAGTTCAGCGATGTGCCACGTGATGGCGCACTAAGGAGAAGCTTGGTGTTTCTGTTGAAAGAGGGGTAACGCATCTCGTTCGCTAAAACACACCAAGGAAAGGCATGGGCAAAAGCAAAACGGGGAGAGTGAATACACACAGAACTCTCTGTTGGTGGTTTTCACGGAATAAAAGATAAGAGAAAGCGAAAAACTAGAGAAAACCCAATATGGGTACTGAACCCTAATTCACGCCGGCTTCAGCCATTGACTGAGCCGAGGATCGAACCGACTTGCAAACCTATTGATTTAAGAAGTGGAAATTGGAAATAGAAATTTATTTTATTCACAGATATGTTGTGGGAAGTGAATAAAATCCTTTGGAAAAGTTATTGGAAAATTTTGGATTATTTGGAAATATATAAATTTGGAAATATTTCAGTGAATGATAATTTAGCCAAGGGAGAGTCCGATCATTCGATGCTGGAATATGTCCGAGGCTTCAAGTTAGCACGCTCAAGACCGGTTTTGGTTAGTTGAGTTGACAACAACAAGATTATGCACACGACCCTATGATAAGAGGCTAGAACAGGGAGGGTTTGATGATAAACCAACAGCCAATCAGAGTGGATCAGATATTTTTTGTGGGAATTGCTATTATATCAAATTTGCTTATATAAAGCGAGATTAGCATTTCTACAGATCCAGAAGAGTAAACAAAATTAATTTGGAAGAACAGAATTATATATTTATGGATAGGAGAGGAGATATTAGCGAAATTCTCTATAAAAGGACTCGACACGAGGCTATAACCCAGTCGAGACTGCCACGCGCGCGATAGCAAGAAGGGGAGAATTCATTCCTACTGATATTCTTGAAGCGACCGGACCTGTCTGTCAAAGCGTCACGAGTGAACGCTATAGTAATTGAAAGTGCAGCCAGATGATTCCACTGGACTGCTAGGAGACGGTGCGATTGCCGAGGAAGATATGGAGATCCCGGTGAAAACAGCAAAAGCATTAATTGTCTATTGAAAGAAGCAACTTTGAAACATAACGCATCGAAAGAAGACTTCGCTTATACAAGTCATATATTGGAATGGAACGAGCAGCTTTACCATTAACAAGCTACAACATTACTTCAGAATATATCCTGAGACTTGTTCCTCTACTATTCACCATGATGACAGACTCAGGTCAGAGGGGATATTTGAATTCTACGATTATTGAGAAGATTATAATAAACTACTAAATCATGGAAGGAGGTTAATCTACATTATGGAACGGCGAATTAAGAGTTGATCTAGAAGACCATGGATCGATGTCACCGCTACTGCACAACCAACTTGCAGAATTCTGAATGCACCGTTAATGCTACTCAAATGTCCACTACAATCATGAAGAGATATCAGCCAAGGACGCTCAAAGCTACTTTGATGACGAGATGCCATATGAAGAAGAGGGATGGAAGGTTTCATCGTTGCGGGTTCCAGTGTCTAGACCTCAAGTCGAGAAGATACAAGAGTCAGACTGCGGGGAGACGGGAGAACAGGTGTTCGCGAGCCAAGCAGAGGGGAAGCGATCAGCTGATTTCCACGCTCCAAGCAGCAACTCGATCCTGACGGACGACCAGCGCATGTCAACCCGAGGGAGAAACATCGAACTTATCTGATGAGGTATTTCAGAGGCAGATAGACGGAAAGGTGCAGAATTGACTGTTCCACTATCTCAGTAGTTTGTCGTAGCATTTGCACGTATTTAAAGGGTGACCAATTCATATTTTAGTAGATTTTCTTTCGCATAACTCATGCTATGATATTGTCTATTTTAGAGATTTATTTGTAAATTTTAATATACGTCAACGTGTGTCGTTTTAGACGTAATTTTTTATTAACATTTGGACTTAGATATTCCGTTTTAGTATTTCTTTAGGATCGTTTTGATATACTCACTTTTAGCGAAACCTGTTCTATGAAAGGGAATGCTTCGATCGATACACTTGCGTGATAGGCAATTTAATTGCATCTATATTGCTAGAATACACCGTTATTCTAATAAAGCATTATTGTAAAATGCTATAACATTGTTAATAACAATTTTAATATGTCAGAATTAAATTGCAACATTTTTAAATATTATAAATAATAATATTGTACAAGAACAATTCCAATTAAGGAATGTCAACATTATATGACGTTAATTAAGGTTATAAACAAATGATATAACACTAATATATGGGAGATAGGATCACATTGTTGACAATGGAAGTCAAGTGATGCATATAATTATCAACAATTATTTTGCATAATTTGCTATAACGAAATTATAGACCAGGAGATTTGCAGATCTACCTGAAGTCTAATATGTATTGAAACAAGTTTAAATATGAATATTTGATTCATAAATGTTTACCAGAAGTGGAAGGACGAATACTATTGTTATTATTTTGGTAAAGACGAGCGGACTACCGTATTTGAAATTAACACTCTATTGTAACGTGGAAATACAAAATGTTGAAAAGGTTTATAAACGAAATGTATTAAGGAATTTACGTGGAATATTATACAAGGTGTATAGTTGTGAACAAGAATATTATGGATGTTTAAGAGCACGAGGATATTTAACTTAGGGATGAGGAGGTTAGGAGTGCATCATGAACCGTATTACACCGTTAGTGTTTACGTAGTAAGATCACTGATTCTTCTACACGTTTTTAGCAAGATGGGTTTTTGCATTTATGGAATGCCGTGCAGTATTAATGTAATGATTATCGTTGAGAGGAAAGGAAAGATGTGTGTCATATTGAAAGCGTAGTTGACGCTAACATAAGATGTTGTTCACGTATATGAAAGGAAAATGAGTATTGCCGTTGGAGCAAAGAATTAATACAGTTTGTTGAAAAAGTAACTGACATTAGGAGTGTATTTGTGAGTTGTTCACGTCAGTCAGCGTTATTATCAAATCCACGACGTCTATTAAGTAACTGAGTAGTTCCGTCTCGATCTTTGAAACTATTATTATTATTCATTGTTATGACAATCTAGAACTATAATTAACTTAATCGTTTGTTATAAATAGTTCATCTGAATATGACAGAAATTTAAGTGATACTAGAATTTCATTATTTGTGAACCAGTGTTGGAAAGTATTGTTTGTAAGACAGGAGCGCTTATAGATTGACAGATCACGTCAGATCTAGTACAGATTTTTGAATACCGTGCTGGACATGGGTATTTCATTTATGTAAATATTTTATTATTCTTATAGTTGTTATTTTACTCATTTTATATTCACGTGTGTAACAGATAGATGTATATAGTAGGGCTATGTAATGTAAATATTATTTTTTTGACGAACAGCTGATGTCAGATCAAGCTGCATTTTGTGATCGAGTCACAGGGTGACTGTTAAGTTTATCCATTCGATATTTATTTTGGATTAACTTTTTGCAACGCAATTCTTATTGAAACTGCATTTTGAAGGGTAGAAAGTTTATCTACCAGCTGAAATATTTCTAATTTCATTTTTAATTAAGTTATTGGTGATAGGGAACGTTGCTTGTTTGTACATTTTTAGTGAATAAATCACAGGCCATAGTTCTGGTCTGTCTATTTATTTTAATAGAAACTGATCACCTTTTCATTTCGCAATCGACGTACGATAATACTGCCAGTTAGTTACTAGTATTCACGTAGTCTCAACTTCACCGTTCACGCTCGAGATCCGAGATTCTCGTGCTACCATTTTTGTTATGGAATTTGACTTGCTAGTAAATGTGTAACGGATTTGTAGTGTTATTGCATGACTGTGTGCGTCAAGGGTTCCCTAGTCATTCGCCCAGTAGGGAAGTGTTGATGTATCTGACTGGGTATCGACGTCCTACAATCCCATTCCATCTCAGCGGATATGGATGGAGGCTAATGCGGGATTTGGGCGCAGTACGAACTACGTAAAGCATATATTCAAAGAATATACTAAACTGGGGAGGGACACCACCAACAGAGAAACATGAGAATACAGAATTAAGAGTCAAGCGGTAATGATGCAATCATTGATATCGATCTTACAATATGACCGTTGGCAGTAAGAATCTCCACAACTCGAGTCTTTCCGTCTTAACCAGGGTTACACTCGGTTACTCTGCCAGAGATCCACAGCAAGGGAGGATAAACGTATCTTATGAGCACGAAGTCCCCTGTCCCCACACTGGGGTCAGAGAGAAGCCACTTTTGCCTCCTCTGAAGCGAAGTTCGATACTTCAATTTCCAGCGTTTCCAAAAGGAATTGCGTAGGGCTTCAAATTTGCGCCAGAATATAGGTAGACTGATGTCCCTACGAGAATCGAGTAGGGGAGGGGGAGCAGATAAAAAAACTATAAGAAAGTGGCTAGGAGTTAGAGGAATCACATCATCCAGGTCATTAGAATGATGAGTTAGAGGACGAGAACTTACAACACCTTCGATGAGAATAGCAAGAGAATTGAATGCTTCATAAGTTAGCATACGATCACCAAAAACTTGTTTCAAATGTCTTTTAGTAAGTTTAACACAAAATTCCCATCTTCCACCATGATGAGGACAGTAAAGAGGAATAAATCTCCATTTGAGGCCCTTGGAGTAAGAGAATTGGGAAATCTGATCCATAGCAGGAGGAGACGTAAGTGCTTTCTTCAAAGATGAAGCTGCACCTTGGAACATAGTGGAATTACCGGAAAACACCTCAGAGGGAACTCCGCGCCTAGCAGTGAAGCGAGAGACAGCCGAGAGAAATCACGAAGTGAAGGCGTTAGTTATCAATTCCAGATAATAGCTCCGGTAATCATACAGACAACGACGGAAATTTATAGTTTTCCGAAACATTTCCTCTTAGCTTTTGGAGTATTTTGCTGATAGGAAAAGGGACCCATATAGTCCACAACAGTTAAAGCAAAAGGTTGACTTGGAGAAGAGCTAAATGATGGCAAGTCACTCACGAGCTGAGTGTTGACTTTGGGCTTTACATTAAAGAAAGGAATGCAGTTGTGAATAACAGAGGAGACTTCATGAGCGCCATTGATGATCCGATACTTCTCTCGAAGTAAACAGAGCAACGTGCGAGTACGATCATGAAAATTACGGTAATGAAACTCACGTATTGAGCCCGAATAGCTCATGCTGGTGATAGCTTGCACGAGAACCATGGAATTTATTATGTTCGAGAGTTATGAACGCATCCCAGATGCATGCCACCACATCAGATGTTCTTTTGACTTTGCTAAGAAGCTATGGATAATTACTCATCATGATTAAAGAAGTTTTCTTTAATGTGCAATCTTGAATTTATAATCAGAAGTCATACAGCATAATTAGCCACATTTTCATGGGCTTATATTTTATTTATGGTCTACAACCAAAGGTATATCGCCGCAGACATGCGAGAGGAAAGAACTTAGTTGCTAAATGATTATTTAATACGACCACAGTATTTGTTTCAGCACGAAGTGTGCTTGTGACGTGAAATAGTCCGCCGAATATCTTTAAATTGTGATATCTTACAAAGTGTGAATTGAAAGACCACATGGTTTCAGCATGCTCAATGGCTGACCAGTGTGACGATAAGTGATTTGTGTACCAGTGATGCACGAGTGAAAATCTAGTCGAAATATTCATCAGTTCATGTGCAATATTATTGAGCCGTGAAAAAGCCGAAATTAACACGACTAAGATTAAGCCGATATAAGGAGATAAAATATCTACCACGTGCGAAGTGTTAACTTCAGTGAAAGGACACGTGCTTTGTGTCCAAATCTAGCTTCTGTGATTAAGCAGACAAGGCCATTCTTTGAATATAGTCCGCTATCTGCGAAGTGTAAAAGCAGTGAATTTAATACGCTAGAAGCAGTGTTTACAATTCAACGATTAAACCAAGATGCCTTCATTCAACCACGTGCTGAGGCATAATTGTACTGTTCTAATGAATGGCTTAAATACCTAATGGGAGGAACGCCTAACATTTAAGCCACACTACGACCATGGAAAAAGGCCTGTGGATAACCATGCTTATAGCCAAGCAGCGAAGATATCTGTGTATTATAAGGATAAAAGGCAAACCCCTCAATCCTTGTGTCTGGATGAAGTAAACTGCAAATAGCTCTGAGTCATGATCTTATAATCTATTTATGTACGGTGGATGGTCATGGGTGGATTACTTTGTAACAGCCGTAACGTTATTGTCACTCATCAAGGTAGGGATTTTCATTCTTTTTGACCACCTTCTATGGTGATTTCACGCTTCAAAATGCTTCTTTGCATTTCATTCCAGGACAGAGAGTTAGACACCGACTTGTGTGTTTTTTTTCACACGGTGCAATATTGTTTTTCAAAGGTAATTCCGCATAAGGAAAGATGAATTTCGTCATTTGTGACAGGGGCATTATTTTAATTCAGCTCCAGCTGAGTATTTTTAATGTTTTCTGAAGTCCCCATTTGGTAATTATTTTGTACGCCACTGAACGTTTATTATTTAACATTTGAGGACGTATCGTTTAGGCATGGAAAGTCTCCAGCCTACATTGTTATGGTAAATTACATTTTTCCAAGAGTGAGCAGTTTGCCACCAGAATTAAGATGAATTCACATCGTTGTAAATGAGTCAAGCAATGTATTTAACTTACTCATAATTCCTATTACACGATAATTGTGTCATTTCAATTATTTCCACCAGAGGTTAAGGTGTGAAACTTGTATTAATACTCATTTAATCGTGCCTAGTATGCAGTGCATATTTTACTGTGAGTTGCAATGGTGATACACACTTTCAAAGACTTTCAATAGGAGAGATATATCTTTCCGTTACGTTTCTTTGGTTTTCAGAAGCCAAACATATCATTCTTATTGAAATTCATTCGTCTTTAACGACATTCTACCCTTTACTACATGTGTATTTTAATACAGAGTGAATGCCAGGATCACTCATGAAACCTTGATTGTAACTCTAATGTGATTTGAATCAGTGAAAGACATTTCTTTGAGAACTCACTGACACGCTGTAACGTGTATTACAGAGCACTCGGAAGCATGATGACAGATGCTAGCCCAGTTCGCGCCTGTGACATTGCCCAAGGTTACTTACGATCTCAATTGTGAGATATTTGACTAACGACTTTATTTTATTTTCTCTAGACCTTGCTAGGAATGTTCATTACGAGCCATGTTTGATAATGCTCATGCTATTAACCTGGATCAAGTATCGATTTTTGTAAAGATTGTTTCAGTACAGGGGTACTAATAAGTAATGCTTAATATAATGCTTAATATTTGAAATATACTCGCAGGTATTTGTGAGCGAGCCCAATGTAGTATTGTCATGATTCATATTGTTTAAGTAACCATTTGATAGGTTTGACAGTTAAGGCCATTGTTTGTTCTCACTTGAAAGTGAATGATTCTTTTCCGTGTCCTTGATGCACGAAGTCGGGTTGGTTACCATGTTTATTATAGTGTAGGCCGGCAAATATATGTTACAGAACAAGTTTGTCCGAGGAGAAAAAGGTAACGGTCTCTTACGAGCACCGATTGTGTTATTGTTAACGAGCGAGCCACGTGTTCTTTGGTGAGGTGTACCACGAGATGGTAGCACGCTCATGCGAAGCCTTGCATTTGGTCAACTATCTTAATAATAAATGGACTCATAAATCTACGACATTAAACTTAGGACTAAATCATGAACTTAAATTGATTTCCTAAACCTACGATGCTAATACTACAGTTAATCTTTAATCGCTGTTAAATCTTGAACTTGTTTCTTTTAGTCGAGCGGACCAATGCATTGAGCTTAGTTTGTTCTTACTAGTAAGCCTAGTAGCTGACACTGATAGACTTTTGACAGAGATCGCACGCGAACCAAAAGTTCAGAACTTGTGGGCCGCGACTCGATCAGGAGAATGCTGTTTTTGAGCAGTTTGGATTCTCATGTAAATACACTGATAGATGACGGTGGATAACAAACAGTTGTTCATCTGACTGTAGGCAGGAATAACAAGATGATTATTTGTGTGTTCAATTTATTTATTCACTGACATGTTATCCCACTGTTTACCCTACTGTTTCTTGTAATGTAATATCCTTGTTGTTGTATATAATTGTAACATTGTACTGTAATGATGACTGACAATCATTAGATTTTGTTTAGTTTGTTTATCACGGACGTCTAACGCCGTTGATCAGTTTAGAGCAGGTTGAGTTCAAATTCATTAAATCGTAAATGTAAATATGGGATGGTACCAGTCATTTAAATTTTCTGTCATGTTTGACATGTTGTGCTGACATGATATCTTCTTCTAAGAAGCATCATTTATTCTTGTGTAACCATTTTACTGCAGTACCATTTCCCCAGCTTTGAATTTTAGTTCGTTTTATTTAGGACCTGTCGAGGTGGTTCTACGTTAAATTAGGAGTTGTTTGTTTTCTTTTGTTTATTAGCAGCGGATTAGCCGTTTTTCCAAACCCTCCGACCGTAGGACAGGGGTTTGGCATTTAAAATAAACAAATCATGAGTATGTCTTAAGTCTGGATGTAATTATTTAGTAGTTTGACCTTTTGGGGGTGCATTTCTTTGGGTGTCTATGACAATCACTGTGATGGGATCCTGATCCTTAGGGAAGCAGAGTCTTGTGCCGGCTAGTCCCACAAGGAGTGCATTCCGATCCTCTCCGGCAATGTGTCTCAAGGTAGGGGTCATCTGGGAGGCCACGTTACGGTTGGTGGTAACGAGATAACCTCGTCCAACGGGCACAGTTTGATGAGATAAGTAACATGATGTTTCGACGGTAGTATGATCGGATGTTTTTTATTCTCGGACAGAGTGGAGTACGAAAGTCTAACAACAACTCTCAACAGACCTTCATCATCTAGAAACGGAGCTAGAGGGCGGAGGCAGCTAGACTAAGGAAGATCTGTCTTCTCTGATAACGAGAAAAGCTCGGGGGGAAAAGCTTCTTGTTGAGTAAGTTGCAAGATTTTAGTTGTAGCAAGATTCAATTCCTTGTTAGTTAAGTAAGACTTAGGAAGCACAGGTTGATCTATTACAAAATATTTCCACCTTACAAGGGAACTGTCCATAGGCTCATATCGAAACCGACAATGATATTTCGTAGAGATGATGAGGAAACCATAAATTGGCGATGTACAAGAAATTAGCTGCCATTTCGAACTGGAAGGTATCGAAATCTTGATACAAAATCCGTGTGACAACGCAACTACTGGCCAACCCTTGCTTCTTGCCGGCTCGTGCGGTGCACAGCGGAGTGGAGTTGCAGTTGTGCTGGAGGGAGCGAGAACGAACTGGAAGGCTACTACACGCCAAAGACACTTCATTGTTAGGGAACGAATGTGAAACATAAATGAGGTTAGTTAATCGCATGTTATGAACCCTTAATTCTATCATGAATTAATTGTTCATACATTATTTAATGTACTGCATCATGTCCCCAGTCAGTTGAAGCAACTTGGGAGCTGAGTGTTGCAACGAGTTAGGCAGTTGAGCACGCTTGGTAAATTTAAACATTTTCCAGGAAGCCGGGTCGTTGAACGCTGACCTAGCGTCTCGAACCTTTGCCCAGCAGGCCAAACAGAGAGGAAAGTTTGAGACAGAGATACTTGTGAGGACGGCAGGTGGGAGAAGTGACGTGCTCTACTCAACGATTTTGTGTATGAATTGACGAATCACGAAGATCCAAGCCAAATTTAGGCTCATTGATAGCGTGCCCTGGAAAAGCGTGCCAAAGCTGTATCTAATTAATCATCGATGCGATTTGATTCAGCGGGGCAGCGTTGGAACGTTCACGGAAAATAATGATGTTTGACACCACCCGCAAGTTTCTACGACATCTCCTTCAAATTATAAAAATGTTTAGTCCCCTATACCGACCATTTGACCAGATCTGTATAAATTAGTTGTCTGTGCTAACGACGATGTTATTTTTCTTGATTAGCTGGGAGCTACTACACGTCAGTTCTTATTTTGATGTACCTGGGAGTTATCACACGTAATGTTCTTATTCGCCGTAGCCGAGCGCTACTAAACTTTTGTAAAGTACTTTGACTTCAATCTCAAGTGAGATGCAGAACATTTTGAGGACTCTGCCGAGAGCCGTTTGTAATATATTACTGATAATTTATAGTTTGATTTTTGCGTGTGAATTTTAACAAGGGAAAGTCGACGATTAGATATTGCCTGGACTAAGAGTGATTGTGTAGCTCTGTTGCAATTCTAGTAGGAGAAATAATATTAATTCTGAACTGTATTTCTGCTATTTGAAGACACCAAGATGACGAGCCGTGGGTCGACAGCTGGGATGGTGAACATGCAATCTACGCAGATGTTCCTGATGGCCGAGTAGAATCCTAGTTGGGCCATGGAGAGTGATGTCCACTGACGTGACGAGTTCGATATGGCTGAGCACAAATATTGATTTATTCATATTATAGATATTTTGGCATGGGAACATTTTGTAAATAATGTTTCTTGTGATTTTTGCTTGGTTCATTTTTATTTAGATTAACGTAGTGTACCGACACTCAGATATTTAAATGCGTGAGGATGCGTGGCCATCAGTTGATTTGTTTTATAATTTGTGTAATTTAATTCGCGTACTCGAGAACAGGCTTGATTTGATTTGGCGGACGCATGGAGGCGGCCCAGGTGATAAGTGGCGCTGGTTAATTAGCAGTAAAATATAGCAAGGGGGGTAAACGTGTGTTTGCTAGGATCTTGAATGAACAAGTATTTTATTTTGAGTTGCCTTTTTGCGACAGCTGATTTTGTAAAGAACCGTCCGTTCTTTTATTTCAGTTAAATTTTTGGATTAGTGATTGATTAATTCTTCGATCAGAATACTAGATCAGGCGCCCGCTGTGTGTGGAAAATACTTGTGTACTTTTATTTCAGGTGTTTGTCAAAACCCTAGCGTGATTGTGTGTGCCTGTGTGTCTGTGTGCAATGTGTGATATCTGCGCGGGAGGATGGCGTGGGCCAGTCCTCTGCCTGCTGCAATGTTTTTGAAGGATGGTGAGTGGTGCCTGCCGGGACCTCAGCCTGTCCAATTGATGATCTTGTAATTCCAGAGGAATTAATGAGATATTTTGGTGGCACACATTTTATTCGAGCTGAGTTGGCAGCTGTTCTTCGTGGTCTTGTAATTCCAAGTGGAATTAATGAGACATTAATTTTGTTGACACACACACATTTGAGCTGCTCGTGACAGCTATTCTTCGTCGATCTTGGGACCTGAGCAATTAGAGCTGGCCTGAGACATGGTTCACGCAGGGGTGATTTTGACATGTGAAAACGAGTTCCACACCGTGCACTGGTCTGAGGTATTTTATGAACAATTGTTTGTGAGAGGCGAGGTACGCCTTCGCCGTGACCTAGTTGCAATTATGCTTGATTGTTCATTTAAAGAGTGATAGATCATTCAGGGCTGAGATCGCCACGCTTGAGCGGTATTCCCATGCGCGACGTCCAAATCAAATGTTTGTCTTGTATGGTAATTATGTTGCTGGTGAGCAATTGTTTTATTAAATATTCATGATTGTAAATTCTTGTTGACACCTTGTTGTGTACTTCAGTGTAAGATGACATGCGGTCATTTGTTGTTGTTGTTGTATCGTGGTCACGCTACTTACTGCTTGTGTTTATTTGATGAAGTCCTATGTTTGAGGCAGTTTGTTGTGCTTGGCACGTGGATCTAGATTTCGACGGAAATGTTTGTGTATGTAAATAATTAAAGTTAGCGAGTGTCGGCAATTGTATTGATAGTTTTTAGTAGTGTAGTTCCCATTGCTATTTCATCTCGGATTCGGATTTGTAACCTGACGCCATGCGCAGGATGGCAAAAAATCGCGCATCATGTACTCTACCATATCGCATGCTTGGTCACATCACACGCACACATGGTTTGCAGACAGGCAGGCCATATTCTTGGACCTGTTATTTGGTTGACATCTCTGGAGAGATAACTTTATTTGCATTCACTATTTGATTTGGGTGTAAAATTAAGAGGGTGTTCCCTCGTGTTGTTTGTTGTGTTTTGTTGATTTTATTCTGATATTAAATTGGTTTTATTTAGTTTGGGCTTCGCTTTTGTTCTTTCTGTCATATACATTTGGACTATGTTACCTTGCACCTTGTAGAAGCATAAATTTAACAACTTCGTATGGACCGTCCACTACCCCGCAGAAAGAGCCTCATAAAAAGCTTCTCGCAAGGGTTCAGTTAAAACAGAAATATTTTTGGCACCATGCACAACGAATATGCACTTTGAGGCCACATTGTTTTTCACAGTTTTCCTTACTTATTTGAAGGCAATATTTCGCAGGCACTTCGAACTTGGGAGGTCTCTGCGTTGTATAATTGGTTTCGAACCACGAATAATTAACCATGTCCTTGAACCGTGGGGAAGAAAATTGAAAATGAATGAAGGATTGCATTTTCAGTACGCTGTTTCTCTGATATACATCAAACTGAACGTCTTCATAAGCCGACACAATGTCTGTTAAATGGCGATACAAAGCTTTCCATTGCCGGAAGAAAAACTTATCCAAGGGCTGCATTTTCCCTGTAGTTCCGGGAGGAATCTGGAGAATTTCTATACCGTTGCCTGAAGGAATGTCTTCCAGACATCTTTTATCACTATAAGTAGTCCAGGAATCTAACAGTAGCAAACATTTCTCTTCCGCAAATGGGAAAAAGGATCCTTTAAACCATTATTTTAATTCCTTTTCCCCCATTTTTCCTGATTTTGTGGCTGTTCCAATTATATATCTTGCAAGAAACATTTCTTTCGAAAGTCTCGGGCCGATAGTTCCAGTTGCCTCCTGTAGTACAATGAATAATTTCGGGAAAAGTGTACCGGCCATACTAATTGTAGGTATAATTGTGTACGAATGGGTGAGTACATGAACTGATTGAGCAACTGTTTCTGTATGTTTCTCACCAACAAACGATAGCGTCCTTTTCGCTTTCAATTCGCGCACGAAACCACTCTGATCTGTATTGTATATTGAAGAAGGGGTGTAGTCTAAAAAGCGCTCTTTAGTTGCTTCTTCACATTTATTTGCGACTTGATCTTTTTCGTCTTCTTTTTGAAGATACGTATTGTACTCGTTTGGAGAGACGAGACAGAAAATTATACATCTAGTGGAAAGTTTTCTAAATTAGCCCATGTTAATATTTATCGATGCTGTAAGCTGACACAAAACAGGTTTATTGAGCGAAGGAATTAACTGAGTTAATTCGGCCAGCCAATAGCAAATTAGTATTTGCTAGGGGACTCGGAACTTGCTTCGCCGAGATGACAAAGAGCCCGAGCAGCAACGAGGACGCCCGAGTCAGATCTCAGAGAGAGAAGCCAAGCGTGTGGCTAGTAGGAGGAGTAGGGGAACTGGTGCTAGTTCGACACGCGACTGGAACCAATGAGGAGCCACCTATTAAAATTAACACCAACAGAGTAATTAACATATATAATTACTAGGACAAAGTTATTATATTAAACCATCATGAAGAGTGTTGAATGATAATTAAGAACGATTGATTACAATTACAGCCGAGTATTTAAGTAATTAATGAAGATTTTGATCAATTAATATAAGCAACCAATCAGAGCCATGGATTGAGAAACGACGCGGTTTTTGGAAATTAGACGCAGGGGAAAGAGAAGAGGAAGGGAGACTCTTATCAACCACGACTTTGAAGCAGAAGGACGTTCGAACAAACTACTCTTCAAGTTGAACAAGCAAATAGAAAATATTCATCGAAGGCACTTAGTAATGTGTAAGTAACATTAAAATCGACATTCAGCAAAGAAACAATTATATTTTTTTTACGACAAATCTACAGTTTCAAGAATGGTAAAATTCCAAAAGTTGAGGGAGGAATTTCATGACGATTCTACAAGCGTCGTGATGAACGCTTAAACAATTATGGGAACGACGCTATGATGGCATCAAGAACATCCGAAATGACTTAACATCAACATTTCGGGGGAGATTAACATCTCATCTCTCCCGTAATAGAAATTCTATAATTATCAGTCATTTTACCATCTCAAATGACGATCTACAGGGAACTTTGGGGAAAGAAGACCAGAAGATATTCATGGACGAGGGCGGCCAGGGAATTACCCGGCGCCGAAGCGACAAAGGGCTATCCCATCTCACCCAGAAGAGTCATCGGTGGAAGGAGGCGACAGCACGATGATGATCGAGTTCGTATCCCGAGACCTGACCGCACGAGATATTCGGAGGGAGAATTGGACAAGAATGCTGAACACCACGCAGTCTTAAGCCGCTAGAAACGTTCCGTTTCTAATGGGTAACCAAAGGAAGTCCGCTTCATGTCAACTTTAACCCAGCACAAGGTAGTCCACGGACCAACATTGAACATCCCACTTTGTAGAGTTGAACATATCTTGAATATCCGACAACTATTGTTGAATGCCATTTTTCTATATTGTTTATTAGATTATTTCAGTTTTCATTCTTATATTCGTAAAAACATCATGCGGATGTTTGGTCGTATTTTTCGACGATTTCCGAATTTTAGGGATTTTTCATTTCGATTTTTCGATTTTTGCGATATTCGAAATTTGAAGGGAGATTTTATAGTTTAGTTCAGAAGAGTTATAGTAAAATTCAAACGTGTTTTAAATCGCACGATATCTATGTTTCATTAATGATTGTAATGATGGAAATGTTTTCCAAGTATGTGATAGGAAGTATATGTCAAAGAATGCGATTCAGAAAGATCTATTGCAGAGATCTATATAAAGTCACGATCTGAGAAATAATGAAACAGATTTAGTGAAGAAATTTTGTAAGTAATGTTTTTTTTTTAAGTATTAGAATTTGTTGAAAAGACAGTTAAGAAAGAATCTGTAAAGAATTGTAATGTGGAATTAACAAATACGAACGAGAGCGTATTTTGAAGTAAGAAATAATGTAACGAAGGAATGGAAGGAATGTTACAGTTTGTTGAAAGGTTTTTAAGAAATGTGAGTGAGGCAAAGAAATAGATTTTTATTTGAAGATTATCATTTTATCGCATTTCCCATTAAATTGATTTATGGAGAGAACCAGTATTTTTTATTATATGGTCATTAAGATTGTAGTAACTGAAAGAAGAGTTTATTATTGGAAAGTATAGAGAAAGAAATTGTATGGAAGGAACTGCGAAGTATCTCTATGGATGAGATTTATTATGCCCGTTGTAGACGGAGGTATTTGTTGTGAGACAATGAGCCAGTGTGTAGCCATTGATCTATTTTTGTAGAAATGTCTGTAGTGACAGACGCGTGTATTCATGGAAGTAAGAAGTTATGAGAGCAATGTTATGGAAGTTTATTAATTGTGGATGTTATTGAAATAGTCTCAATAGAGTTGAAACTCCTTGAAATTCACAGGACAGCGGATCCTGGATGAAGTTAAATCTGATAGAAATTATAGGATTTAATGGATCTTTGTTGAAGCTGAGAGTAAACTGAGATCTATTAAATGGTTCTTTTCCTAATGTTTTCATTTATGGTAATTATTCGACGAGTGGAAATTGTATTTTTATTAAGTATATTTATTACATGAACAGATAAGTTGTAGGAGGTTTTGAACTAGTCTCTACTTAATTGTATGGATTATAGAATCCCAGATTGTAACGTAAACCACGAACAAGACAAAGTAGAGTGAAGACATATTTTTCTGAAGCCCGTTGAGAGGCAGGAGTGAAGTAGAAGGACAGTTACATGTTGTATTGTCGGGAGAAAGGAAGTAACGCGTTGTATATATTTTTATTCTAAGTAAGTAGTTGATGAACTACGACGTGATTATTTTAAATGTATAGAATGTTATATTAAATGTATTTCAGATAGATTCGTAAGTAGATTTAGGAGTGTTTTATATTTTAAATTTAAATTTTAAAACTTTGTATAGAGATTTTGCGCTTCCTAGAGGAAGGAATCTTAATGTTAGGGTGCGGGAGATAAATTGTATAGAGTAATGAATAGTATTTGTAATTACGAATATCTACGTCAGGGGTAACGTCATTTATTTTTGGGATTATTTAAATTTTTAGCTTATAACATTTTTCTTGTTATAAACTCCCGTCACCAAGGGAACAGCAGTTGTTCGCTGTATAGAAGCTTATTGAAGCTTACACGTAACAGTTTTAACGGTTTCTTAATGAAACGACTTGTATTTTTATATGGATTAATGACACTTTGTCATTCATATTTATTTCATTGTTTTTTTTAGAGCGTTTAATCAAAGCTCGACGACACGAGAAGTGTATTGCTTTTATAATAATTAGACGGATTCGTGTTGACGATTTCCTGATTGTTTTATAGGAAACTGGCATTATGCTTGTAGTTAGATGGTAGAGGAATGTGCTGTAGGGTGGAAGTTCCCGAGGGTCCTAATCCGCATCCTTACGTCCGAGATTTTTATAGAGACTTTTTTTATCCTAAGTAGTTAGATGACCCTACTGTTCTGTAGTTTCCGTGGCTCATGATCTCGAGATTAACGGTCACGTTAAACTACAAGCTTCCTTCCTTCCTTTTTGTTCTGTAGTTTGATACTGCAGCACATTCCGTCTGAGAAAATATCCTGTCCCTTATTCTGAGTGTTTTTGCCAAGTGGCACCATGTCGTTTTTAGCCGGGACTTCAATATGCTACAATCCCAGATATTTCCAGCCGGAGGATATTGGTGGATCATCCAGTTATAAGGGTACAGTATGGGATACAAATTTCGTGATTTCTCTACTTTCTATTCTGCACTTTTTCTTAAAACGACTCAACCAACTAGTACATGCGCTGAAATTAGTTCACCCCATTGAAATCTCTCGTGAAATTTCCAAGGCCCACAGTCGCAGGTCTTCATCTCGCACATTCCGCCTCAGCCTTCTTGGATCTGCAAAGTGAGCACAGAGCGCTCAAGGTTAAGCACACGCTACAGCTGGTCACCAGAGCTGTCCACGTCGAGCTAAATAAAGCGTGCAATCCAATTAGAAATCTTCGTGCCGATTTCAGGACCTTCCAGCTCGAAATGGCAGCTAATATTTTGTGCATCGCTAATTTATGGTTTCTTCATCATCTCTACGAAATATCATTGCCGGTTTCGATATGACCGTATGGACAGTTCCCTTGTTAGTATTGTACCCGAATTACGGGAGCCACCGTAATTACATTTTTGCATTATGAACAGCGGAACGTATTTATGAAGTTTGAACAGAGCGCTGAGACAGCTAGATCACCGCGCCGAGCAAGAGAATGCGCTAGAAAGAAGACCTGTGGCGCCGACGGGCGAGCTACTAAAACTCATTGATGATAAAATAAAATCGTCGATTTCAGGTTTGGAAACTAGTAGTTATTATTGGCTATGGAATTTTAGGAATGCCATAAGAGATTTGAGGTGAATCGGACCAGTCGTTCGAGAGTTATGAGTGTTTTTGTATAAGCACATGTTTCAACAGGAAGTAGGGAAGGAGCCTAAGCTTTGGAACAGTGGGGCGTACTCGCCGGATCAGCAGACACAGCAAATTTCAGCTCTGTAGCAGTATATATAGAAGCAATGATATGTTATTGTTTCATCAACCACCGGAGTAGTACCGTCGTAACGTTCGTCAGACCACGTGCTACGTTGAAAAGTTGAAAACTGATGTTGGACTTAGTCTCTCTGACTAAACCAGCTGCACTACAGTGAAATAAGCACTTGGAATTATCGCGTCATACCAGTCAGGAGTGGAAAAACTAGACTACGATATTGGGGCCATTTGTTTTAAACAGATTGTGCTTCCAATGTTAGGAGATTGGAGGGGGCTATCTACAAAGTAAATATGACCGGAGGCACACCTCATTACCCGACCACAGTTGTAGTCTATGACAGCGGGACAGATTCCGGGACACGGATCTGTTGCAGAGCATATCTATTCACCCGCATAGGTTAATTTTTGACAGGCATCTTCGTTTTCCAAATACTCCAACGACAGTATAGTTCAGTCAATTTGTACTCTAAAGGGCCGCTAGTGGGAAAGTTTTGGGGTAGTTCTGATTTCTGTCATTCTATATGTATTTTGGGGTGCAGAATCCGAATCTGAGGTTTGCGGACAAAATTTCGTGACGCAACATTGAAAAAAAAAACGAAAAAAACGAAAAAATCTGCTTTTTTCCGTTTTTTGCCTAAAACTCGAAAACTATTACATTTTAGTAAAAGGGTTGTTTACAGAAATTAAAGTACTTAAAATTCTCTACAAATATCACTACTTTGGTTTTTTTCAGACCAACCGTTCGGTCTCAAATGCGAGTTGAAAATTGGCAATTTTCAGCGGTCTCTGCAAAACCCACTTTTTAGTGTTTTATTGAAAGGCTTTCAGTTAATTTCACCTAGTTTTTAAGTTGATTTCAATAAAGACTGAGTCACACGGAGAATTCACGTTCGGATTATTCTTTTTATTGTTGAACAGCTACTATAGCTATATTGCAAAAAAAAAAGCAAAATATCTTAGTTTTAAGGGCTATTCACATTCCAATCGGCAGCAATGTGCTAACTTTCTGTAATATGTATGTAGCCAGTAGCACCAGCACACACTAGCGCACTATAAACTGGTTACTGGATGGCACCTCGCGCACACACACACACACACACACGTTCACAGACACGGTACTTCTCCCGAGACGAGTCAGTTTGTGAGCATGGGTGGCTCGGAGCGGCGGCGCCTGCGAATGTGTACCTACTTGCGCGGCCCCGTTTCCAGTTTCTTTCCATTGTTTATAAACAATAATACTATTTCTACAAGTTATGTTTACGTGTGGTGATAAAAATGGCTTCTGACGTGTGTTTTATTTGTAATAAAGTACTGGATAATGATGTTGAAAAGGTGACGACGGTGCGGGAAAAAGGTTTGAAGACATTTATTGAGTCGAGCAAGAAGAGGAAGGATGATCGTCATGTTCAGCTGAGTAAAAAATCTACAGTTGATGTTCATGAAAAATGTCGTAAAAACTACAATGATGTAAAAATAATTACCGCTTATTTGAAGAAAGTTGAGCTGCGAGAATTTTTACGTTACGAACTTAGCTCCTATCCTCTTGCTATTTTTGGCGAGCATGGGATGAGGAAAGGAACAAAATCCAGCTTGTACAACGCTTTTACACCTACTGAACAGACTGACTTGAATGATACAAAATATGTCATACTTTTTTTTGTTACACCGGGTCAAATGGTGCCACGGTCAGACATATGCAGAAATTTGCAGCAGTTATGCATCATATGTCAAATCAAACTACAAATCAAGTGCCATTGTCATTTACGACGGCTATCCTGACGAGGCTTGTGATAGCACCAAGCGCATAGAACGATTGAGAAGAGCACAAAGAAAACAATCTGCTGCAATATCATTTACAGAAATGATGGTGCCCACTGTCTCGCAGGATAGTTTTCTTGCAAACTCAAAAAACAAGAGCCGGTTAATATATATGTTAATGGAGAAACTTCATGATGCAAAAATTGATTCAAAGCAAGCTGTGGAGGATGCTGATATCCTAATTATCACAACAGCTCTTGAGATGGCCCCGTCAAACGAACATGTGACAGTGGTGGGGGAAGATATCGACCTTCTGGTCATTTTGATTGGCCTGTGTAGCCGTGATATAAATAATGTATTTTTTCTGAAACCAGAAAAAGGAAAGATTTCGCAAAGCCTCTACAACCCTCATCTGGCTGCTGAGAAAATCCTATTAGACCATATAATATTCCTGCATGAGATGAGTGGTTGTGATACTACTTCTGAATTGTTTAATCAGGGGAAACTGAAATTTCTTAGTCCTGCAGAATAACAAAGACTTACAACCAGTCATTGAAGCTTTCAAAGACCCTAACGCACATCAAGATGAGATTGTCACAGCAGGAAACATGTTTCTCATGGCTCTATATGAAAAAAAAAGAGACCAGTCTGAACGATTTGAGATACAGACCATACGTAACCTCATCATACAAAAATAAGACCAACATTGCCTCATTACCCCCTACCGAAGCTGCTGCACGAGAACATTCACTGAGAGTTTACTATCAGGTGCAGCAGTGGTTATCCGGTCAAGCCACACCTGACGAGCAACAAAAAGACCCATGTGAGTGGGGTTGGAAAAGAACTAGTAGTGGTCTCGTGCCAGTGCCAACCACTTTGGACCCTGCACCAAACTCAATACTACGGTACATTTCATGTAAATGTAAAAAGGGCTGCCAACGCAATTGTGGATGCAGGAAGGCGGGCCTTCATTGTTCCCCAATCTGCACATCATGCGAAGGTCTGTGCGACAACGTTGAGCCCCCGGAAGACAGCTCTGACATAGACATAGAAGAGACTGAAGAAAGAGACAGAGGTATGTCGAATCTCAAAAGTTGTTTTGTATTCATTCAACTCTCTTGATATATAATCACAAGTCAGTGTCTCACCACCTCTCTTATTTTCGAGGAGAACGACCCCTAACGCTGACGATGGAGCAATCAGACCCTGAGCCGGGACCCGATGCCATCGAAGAACCTCAGCACGATGCGGAAGGTATGTTTAATCTCACAATCTATTTTGCAATCCTCATCTCTCCTTGAGAAATGACACCACCTCTTTCAATTTCCAGAACAAGCAGAATATGTACCGGGACCCATCGCCACCGAAGAACCTCAGCCAGGACCTTCTAAAAGACAACGACTCATATAATTTTTGCATATTATAATTTGTAATATTATTAATAATTATATGATCATAAGTAACGATATCTTAAGTTTTATTTTGTTAGAGTCCTACCTTTTTTGATACTGAATTTTAATAATTTCGATCCTTTTTTTTTGGTTTGATTACTTGTGCAGTAAACTAGGAGAAATTTATCAAAAACAGCATTCTAATAAAAAATAAAGTTTTGGAATGTAAAAATTGGGTTTTGCAGAGACCGCTGAAAATTGCCAATTTTCAACTCGCATTTGAGACCGAACCGTTGGTCTGAAAAAACTAAGTAGTGATATTTGTAGAGAATTTTAATTACTTTGATTTCTGTAAACAAACCATTTATCAAAATTTAATAATTTTCGAGTTTTAGGCAAAAAAAACAACAACAAAAAAAGCAGATTTTTTTGCTTTTTTTTTTGCGATTTTTTCAATGTTGTGTCACGAAATTTTGTCCGCAAACCTCAGATTCGGATTCAGCATCCCAAAATACATATAAAACGAAAGAAATCAGAACTACCCCAAAACTTTCCTAGTAAAAACACTGAACTAGTAAGCGTATGTTCGCAGAGGTCGAGTTGCTATTTCATCACTGAGCTGTTACTAATTGGCATAACTCAGAACGCTGTATTTTCATGTAAATAAGAACATTGAAGAGTTAAAATGTTCGTTTAAAACAATAGGACAGTTTGTTATGACATCAGTCATAATGTCGGACATTAGCAAACGTTATCGCGAAGTAGATCAGTGCGTATTATTAAACGCGAATATGTGCCGCTAAATACCGAAAGGATAGGGTAACGATGGAAGAACCCGAAGGTGAGCTGAAGGTGAGGCGGATGGCCAGGGACAGTTGCCATGCTAATGGAATGGAAGGAGATCCTTTAGATTGCGACGTCAGCCAAGGACCTGTACTAACATGAACATCAAGAATACGTGAGCCAAATTCTTACATCTACTTTTACTAGAGTAGAGCAGTTGAGAGGTTCTTTCTTTTTCTAATTCACTTAGAAATTATCAACACTTTAGTTTTGCTTCGTTCTGACAGTTATGTCTATCGAGACTAGAGTCAGAGAAATCATGGCGTTTAATCATCGAGTGTGAAGTTATTTTGAGAAAATTTATTTCAGTCTTAGAATGTCCAAGTGACATAATGAGAGGAGTTATTTAGTTAATTAGAGTGCTTTTCGTAATTTGAAGAAAGCTTGGATCGTTCAGATTATTCAACATAAAAATCTAAATAATAATATAAAATAATTTCATGATGATTATGAGCAAATCCAAATAATAATATATAAAATACTTCCACAATAAATATAAATAATTATAAATAATTATGAATTGAATTATAAGAAAATTCAGGGAAAATGATTAATAATTCAATTATTTAATGATGTTTATCATGTCATAATAATACTAATAATTGATTTGATTAAATATTATAAATATTTGAGGATTTCAGTGTGTATAGTTCAGCAGTAATAATAATAACAGTGATTATTTAAAATTCATATGGAAATAAATATTATACAAGTCAGCCAGCAATAAAATGGTGTGTCAGATGACGTATTTGTGGAATGCACCACTAGATTAAGAAATGAGTAGAGGAACGGTAGGTGAGCAAATAACGAACATGCATAAAATAGGATGCAGTATCGTTAAATAGAGGCAGGAAAAGAATATGACCAGGATAAAATAGAAATATTTCCTTTTGGAAAAACTTTGTTTACACCAGATCTAGGCAATGTAGAAGACGGAGGCGTTTTGTTTAAAGACAGGAATAGTGCACAAATAATAAAAGAATGATTCATATATGATTATTATGTTTATAAAAATAATATATTATTCGACATGAAGGTCGGCATTTGTATAAAAGTGTATGGAGGCTAGGAGCCATACATTGAAATATATATTTCCATGTGGTAAGGAAGAAGTTGGAGCATTAGCTGCTCAGTTGTGAAAAGAAGGGTTGAGTCAAGTAACCGCCCCATATTTCTGTCCAATTCTAATTCTGTCAGAAATGTTTTCCCGCCTAATACCTGAGTCAATTATTCCGATTTCCAGTTATTGAGCCTACTGAATATAAGATTATAAGTTTTGTTAAAACCTAGCCGGATCCTGAAAGAAATAAAGATTTGAGAGTGCGTAAAATAAATCTGAATTACAAGTCGAGTTAATGTTGCTTTGACTAGGAGTGATACCTATTTTTGAAAATTATTATTATTATTAATAATAATAATAATAATAATAATTGCTGATATTTCTGAACTTAGTTATTTTTGATGATAATAATAATTGCTGATATTTCTGAACCTAGTTTTTTGATAATAATAATAATTGCTGATATTTCTGAATTTAGTTATTTTTGATAATAATAATAATTGCTGATATTTCTGAACCTAGTTATTTTTGATAATAATCAGGCATTATGATAAATAATGGTTGACAATGAAATGAATGATTTAATGAAGTGATGTTAACAACAATTTGATGTTGAGTTAAACAATATGGTTATTTATAAAAATAACAACTTTGAAATTGGTTTTTTTTTTTTTTTTTGTAATGTTAAATTTGATTAAGTATGATAATTATGTAGATGCTGTAAATATTGAGCAACGATTTAAACAACAACCAATTGAAACAAATGCTATTTGAGAAAAGTTAAATAGGACATTGAGGAAATATAATAATATTAATATTCTGACATGTGGTTGAATATTGGTATTTTTCCAACCTAAAGTTCCTACAAGAAATAACTATATATTCATTCATACACAAGTGAAATGCGATTTTTTGAAAATCACCTGATGTGATATTTTTTTCCAATGAAAACACAAATTTTGTCAACTTGAACCAACGAAACAGACATCTTTAGATATTTGAAACCATGAGTGACATGTTTATTTATTTTATTTATTTATTTATTTATTTATTTAACAATTATTAGATACAACCATGAAAAGGTCATTTTACACTAATAATTTAACAATTTCAAATAATAATAACAAAAACAACAACAACAATAACAGGTAACAATTGGCAGTGACGGCAGAAAGGATAAATCTCGGGAAGGACGCAGGGAGTGATTGGGGTAGTGAGTGATTAGGAGGGCGAGGGGTTAGGAAAAGAGGGTGAAAGGGATCTTCTAATGTTATGTTTGAATGTTCGATAGGGAGAGAATATGTCAATGTTTGGAAGGGAGTTGCTAAGGGTAGGTAGACGGTGGAAAATAGAGCGCTTCTGTACTTCAAGACGTGGGCGAGGTACGTGGTGTAAATGGTTCTGGCGTGTTGAACGGGAGGGAACATGAAGTGGGAAGTAGCTTAAGAGCATGTTACATTTTGTGTAACCATTCATAATTTTATGTAAGAAACACAGGTCAGTAAATTGTAGACGGCTTCTCAGGTCGAGTACATTGAGCTGGTTTAGAATATCGGATTTGGCGAAGTGCCTTAGTGAAGGATTGCGAGCTTTGACAATTGATATGAAGAAATTAAAGACACTGTTCAATTTAGAAATATTGGTTATAGCCGAAGTAGACCAGATTGGAGAAGAGAAATCTAGGATAGGGAGAACATATGAGGTGAAGTATAATTTAAGTGCAGTGAGGTCTTTAATTTCTGTGAATCTGTATAGAATGCCGAGACTGCGCATTGCGCGAGATTTGATATGGTCAATGTGGGGAGAGAATGTCAGTTTATCATCGTGAATAATACCTAAATCTCTCACCTGAGAAACCGTATCCAATTTATTTCCACATATTTTATAGTTCGCCTGATTTCCAGATTTCAGTAGTGAGAAAGACACATTGAAGCACTTTTTCGGATTTGGGGATAACTTCCATTTGTTGAACCAATCAGTACAAGTATTCACTGCTTCCTGGAGGTCAGCGTGGTCGTCAGAATTGGAAATTTTTCTGAATATCTTGAGGTCATCAGCGTATAGAAGAAGGGAACACGGAGAATTTTGCACACATGTGTTTATATCGTCCATATACAGCACGAAGAGAAGGGGTCCCAGGATACTGCCCTGAGTTACTCCTGATAAGACTGGGAGCCAGGACGATACAGACCCTGGAAGCACTACCCGTTGTTGCCTATTGGACAGGAAGCTTTTTATTAGGGATAGGAAGGATCCATGTACGTTGTATCGTGAAGCAAGCTTGTGGAGGAGAAGGAAATGGTTCACGGAATCAAATGCTTTGGCCAGGTCGACGTAGATTACATCTAGCTGAGATTTTTGATCTATTGCAGAAATTATGTGATGGTTCAGAACAGTCAGATTTGTTAAACATGATTTGCCAGGGACGAAGCCATGTTGTTCTTCTGAGAGGTGTGGTTTGGTGAAAGTGAGGAGACGGCAATGTATTATTCTTTCGAAGACTGAAGAGAGTATAGGGACGATAGATATAGGTCTGTATGAGGAAATTTCATGCTTGCTGCCTGATTTAAAGACAGGTGTGACATCAGCTCTTTTCCATGAGTCAGGAAAAGTGCCGGAAGTCATGCACCAGTTGAGTATCATGGATAAGGGGATGCTGAGAGATGCAGAGGTGTTTTTCAGGAATATAGGGCTTATGTCTGATGGTCCGGTAGATCTGTTTGCGGGAAGACTTTTTAAAATATTTTGAATTTCATCGGGGGCCGTTGAAATTTGAGACAGTGAATCAGAACAGACGCTGGTAAGCTGAGGGGGACTGGGGATTGGCACGGGAACTGAAAAGGTTGAATGGAAATATTCATTGAAATGTGTGGACCTCAATTCAAATGGGATTTCTTCATTATGGAGGTTTAGGTTAAGTGGAATTCTGGGAGTCTTTCTACGGGATGATATAAGTGTCCAGAACTTCTTCGGGTTATTCTTGAGATTTCCTGTTATGGAAGAAATGTAGCGGTTGTAATCTTATGTCATATGAACTCTCGAAATTTTCCGTAGGTGAATAAATACATTGCGTGTATGAGGATTAGGAACTGATTTCCACAGTGACCACGCTCGAGTTTTATTTTGGAGAAGGAGTTTGGTGTTTTGACTTAGCCAGTGCGGGTATTTGTTGGATTTGGGTACGGAGAAAGGAACGTGTTGTTTAATGGCCGAGTAAAGTAAATCCTCAAACAAGGCCACTGCGCTGTTTACGTCTCTCTCAGCTGTTAGCAGGCACCAGGGTAGAGATGATAAATCCTGATTGACAGCTTGCCAGTCGACCTTTCTCCAAAGAGGGAAAACTTTCTTATCGGTGGTGGGGCTATTTTTATGTCTGCTCGCTGGGACGGGGAGAGTGGCTTCTATTGAGCTATGGTCGGTGTTCAGGATATTTCTTCCAACGGTCACAGTGACATTGCGCAGGGTTGAAAATATGAGATCCAGTGTTTCGGATTTCCTTGTTGGGTGTAGATTGAACTGTTTCAGATGTAGACCGTTTATAAAATTTGATAAAATGAAAGTATCTATTTGGGGAGAGTGTATGGTACCATTGTCTATTGATGTCCAGGAGATATGGGAGTTAAAATCGCCTAGCAACACTATTTCATTTTCTTGATTGAGGGCAAGAACAGTAGAGTTGAAACATTCTTCTAAGGTGTCAATTTTGCTGGAAGGTGGGCGGTAGAAGCAACCTACGAGTAAATTCTTCCTTTTTGGGATAATAATCTCAACCCATATTATTTCGCAGGAAGTTTCTAAGTCAGGCCGATGTTTTGCCTTCAGTTTGTTATGAACTGCGATTGCAACACCACCACCCCTTGAGGATCTGTCGCGCCGAAACACATTGAACTCAGATGAAAACGGAAGTTCCCCACAAGATACGAAGTCTGACAACCATGTTTCTGAGAGGTAGAGGATATCAAATTGATTGATTTCGGTTATATTTGCTATACAGTCGGTTAGTTTATTTTTGATGCTCTGTGCGTTCTGGAAGGTAGAGGTTAAGGGGTCCTGGGTTTAAATGAATGTCACCTGATAGTAGTAGTAGTATCAAGTAAACAGTACTGGAGGAAGCACGGCAATGTTGTACAGGTCCACGAGGTGTGGTGGAAACATGGCGGAACACTGGGAGGTTACAAGCTGCAGCGGTCGAGAAAGTAAAATGTCTCTCTGCGCAGTACCACAGAATTTTCTGATCACACGACACATCACTGCGGTCGGAAATGTTTTCAGGCACAGTTGCACACCATATAGTACACTTGAACAGGTAAAATACTACTAAAACACTGTAATATGTCAGAGCTACTGAAACACGAGGTCTGTCACTTGCCGCCATCTTTAACAACATTTCGGAGGGTGCATGTATGGACCACTTCCTTTGTAAGATTTGCTTGCTGAATTCTTTCTCTCCTTGTTGACAGGGACGCTTTCCCGTTCCTGAATGATGCGTCTCGCGCAAACGTGCACTGTTTCAGTGTGTCCTCACTTGCTAAACTCCTTCTTACCTTGACGACAGGGAAGCCTTCCTGTTCCTAAATGATCCGCCCTGCGCGAACCTGCCCTGCTTCTGGGGGTTTTCATTTGCTAAATGTC
Source organism: Meconema thalassinum (assembly GCA_946902985.2). Taxonomy (NCBI): domain Eukaryota; kingdom Metazoa; phylum Arthropoda; class Insecta; order Orthoptera; family Tettigoniidae; genus Meconema; species Meconema thalassinum. Next base: position 1,053,810,425 of record OX336389.2, on the reverse strand, counting down.
TTCCCGCATTAGCGACAGGGAAGCATTCCCGCTCCCGAGTGATTCACCCGGCACTGAAGCGCTAGGAGAGGATTTGTTGTTTAAGTGGGTGATGTGTAACATGCTAGGCTTAACCTCACTTTAAACGCGCCATGAGCTTGTTTAATTAACATGGAATTTTGGCTTGATACACTCTTAATATAACTTCCCTAACAATTCCACGGCTAGTTGTTCTTACCCGCAATAGGCAACATTTGGAGGAGTATACGCACACGGCTTTCTTTCTACATATAACTTCGTGATTTATAAGGACATTACACTTAGCACTTTGCCGCCATTTCTTAGCTTGTATATCTGTCAGAGACATTCAATACATATTTGTGATATAAAATCCCTTGGTAATTTGAGATATTGTGTGTTCCGAGATCAAATGTAGTTTTTTTTTTAATGTAACTGAAAAAATATCACAGGTATATGCATTTAAATACTTAACAAATATTTCCAAACACAATTTATTGTCGTGTGATCATTTTGATACACCGCGTCCGATCTCGTCTCGCACAATACCGCGCCCGACAGAAGGTTAAGTTAACATGAAGTGAAAGTGACAAGTGTACAGATAGGGGTCAATGAACAATGAACCGCCTATTGTGTAAATAGCGAAAATTTAGAATAGGGAACTGCTACCAGATGGACTATTAATTTCTGGCTATCAACAATTTAGGCTAGGAATATTTTCTTTCTGGTGTTGATATTTTTCTTATGATGTTTTTTGAATGACTTTGCTTAAATTTTTAGATCTTTTAATTGTAATAAAATTAGATAATTTTAAAGAAATTGGGGTATTTCCTTTCTCCTTTCTCTTCTCCCTTGCTTGCCGATTGCCGAGATCAGTTAAGCCAGCGATTACTTTAGATTATTCCCAGATAGGCCCTGAGATTGTTTTTCTCGTGCTGAACTGATTTCGGGAATTGGCTAATGTGTTCGTTGGACTTCGGTCTAAACGGGCACAGTATGTAAGCAAAAACACGGACCAGTTTGTAGAAAGAAGAATATAGTTTTAACAAAGAGGAAGAGGCACAGTGAAAGGAAGCGGTAGCTTTGACAGCCCTAGCATCAGGTAAATCGGGAATCGAAACATGAGGTTTAGAGGGCCAGCAGGTGGGATTGTCTATGGGCCTTGCAGGACCTTGCCAATATATATTGGATACAGTTAATTAAGAAGGTGTACATCCGCGAGTGGCAATATCAGCAGGATTATTAGTGATGGGAACTTGTCTCCATTGACAACCTTGAGAAAGATTTCGAATTTTTGCTACAATCGTTTGCCAGTGATTAGGAGTTTTGGCTATCCAAGAAAGGGTAATTATTGAGTCACTCCACAAATAACTTTGAGAACACTGAATTTTCAAAACTTTATGTAATTTGTCAGAAAGTTCGGCAGCCAAATGTGTCAGTAAGCTCTGACCAAATGAATGCCATCTGTTTAAGAACGACGTGGGAACGGTTTCAACCCATTCGCACTTTAGGGACCATAACGCTTGCATAAATAGCATAGCGATGACAATGACTGGAGCTAGAAATTGAAGGGGGACGAAACTTTTAGCTATTTCTGACAAAACATGCCTTTTAGAGTTAGGAAGATCTTCAGAAAGAGAAACTTCATAGGTGAGCGTGTCACTGCGAGTGCACCAGTGCACACCCAATGTTTTAATCGAACCGGAATCACCCCAAATTTCAACCGAAGAGGGGTCGACTTCTTCGATAGGAAATTGAGAAAGGAATTCTGAGGAATTAGAGTTCCATTTGTGAAGTGGAATTCCTCCATTGCCAAGCAGCGCCATTAATTCACGGGAAACAAGAGAAGGGTTTTGAAAGACTTGAGATAATCGTCAACATAGAAAGACGAGGTCAAAGCTTCTCAAGCTTGTGGGTGGAACAACTGGCCATTCTGAGCTGCGAGCATATGCAACGAGCGAATAGCAAGAAATGGTGAAGGCTTAAGCCCGTAGGAGACAGTTTTGAAACGAAAGATGTTAATTGGATTACTGGGTCCATCACGCCATAAGATTCGCTGGGGATCCTGTTGTTACGAATTGATCAAGATTTGACGATAAATTTGTTTGATATCAACGTTGAAGGCTATAGGGAAAATGTCGAAAATTCAAAGAATAGCTGATAAATCGGCTTGAATAGCGGGGACAGAGTAATGAGTGGCATTTAGACTGTTGCCGTTAGCATCAGGTGAGGATCCATTAAAGACTACACGAATATTGTCACGAATGAGTGGATTTTTCCATACAGGATGATGATTCAAGAAGACGGTTTCGACCGGAAGATGAGAATCGTCATCGGCTTTGTTGGCGACCTCCATATGACCTAGGCTCTCATATTCTTCAAGAAAGCTGGTGTACTGTTCCTTGACAATGGGTTCTTTTTTAAATTTGCTCTCATGGCAAAGAGGGATTTACGAGCTTTGGGTTGAGAATTAAAGATCTTGGGCGGATTGTGTGGCCTAGGCATGTGCACAACAAACCTGCCTTCTGGGGTGCGAGCGGTGGTAGAGACAAGAACCTGCTCACAGAATTTGTTGTCGGATGTGATTGGACCAGAGGAGTCAATAGTTTCTCATTTCCAAAACTGTTCTAAGTCAGTGCTGACGAAATGGCATTGAGAAGTGAGCTAAGGGCTGAAATGAGGAAGTTGACCAGTAATGATCCAACCGAATTTGGTATCATGAGTGAAAACACCGGAAGCTAAGTGGCACCTTTGCTTATGTAAGCTGTTCCAAAAAACGCTGGCACTAAACAAAATGTCAATAGGACTTTATTATTGAAAAGAGGGTCGGTGAGCCGCAAATTAGTAGGAATGTTTAAGCGGGTAGTATCGACTTTCGAAAATTGTAGAGCTTGACTTTTAAAATGATTAATGCCAGATACTTCTATTAAGGTAGGTATTACGGGAAGACCAAGTTTTTCAATGAATGACCTTGACACGAAGTCGTGTCTGGTGGCGGAATCCAGAAAACCTCTGGCTCGAATCCAATTACAGTACCACGCGTATCTTGAATATCCACTTGAACTGTGGATAAAAGTACCTAGGCACTGCGCCAAGATTTAGAATTCTTGACAAAGAAGGAAGCATTAGAATTTCCAACGTCATCACTTTGTTTCGAGGTAGAAAGTGAATTGGCTGATGATTTCGGTTTCTTGTGGCTTTTGGCAAAGGAAACAAAGTCTAGTGGATAGGCGCAGAATGTTTAGACGAAAGGCAATTAAAGCAACGATAATGTTGGGCAATGAGCTTTCTCCTATCGTCGATAGTGAGCACTCGTGAGAATCGCAAGTATGCAAAGCGTTGAATTTCGGACAAAGTATGCATTTCGGAAAATTATTGGAAATTGGATGTATTTCGCCTTAACTATTGAATTCAGCAGAGCTGGTTTGTCGTTTTTCTGCAGATCTGTGCCTATAGCCACTTTATGGAGCGCTAGATCTAGGAGCGAAAGAAACATGACCTTGAGTGCTTTTGGAGACTTTTCCACCTTGAGTTGAAGGTGCAGTTAAAAGTTGGCATCTACTGTTAATAAAAGTGACCAAATGCTCATAAGGATATTCGTCATCATGGGAATGTTCGACTTCCCATGCTTTTAAAGTTGCGACGTCAAATTTAGAAGTAACAAGATGAATGAGAAAGGTATCCCAATGTCGGGCGGGGTTGTTCACGTTGGTTTAAACAAAGCTTTACCATGAAATTGAGTGGTGTCAACAAGAGCTCTTAAAGAATTTATGTCATTAGGACGAGTAGCCGCTAAGTTGAAAAGCGATTTCATGTGACCCTGTATGCGAAGGCGAGTGTTACTATACCTTTTGTTGAGCAGATTAAAAGCAATAGGGTAGCTGTTGGTGCTTAATGGAAGAGCTTCGACCAGTTGTAACGATTGGTTGTGAAGAGAAGATCTTTAAATAGTGAAACTTATGAAGTGCCGGAATGGAGCCATTATTGTGGATTAGAGAACAGAAAAGTTCGTGAAACGAATCCCATTGGTTTTCATCGCCCGAGAAATGGGGCAGCTCAATTTTCGAGAGCAACGGTCTAGGCCTGAGAGTGCTATCGCGTGACGCAGTTTGTTGAGATTGAGCTGGACTAGGAGCCTGAATGTCCTTAATCTGATCTTCCGAGATGTTTCGGATTAAAGCATGAGCCGTGGCAACACCCTCATAATACACTGCTTCCACCTCGTCACGGTCCCCCTCCTGGTCAAGAGCGACGGATTCGATCTCTGATTGGCATGCGCCATACCTAATTTTTCAAGCGCTGAGAAATTATGTCCAAGTTATATTCTTGAGGAGTTAAATCTTTTAAGAAAGTTTCTGAAACGAGTAAGTTGCCCTTTGTACGAAGCGCGCCTGTCGGCAAGTTTATCATCCAGGGGTGCCATATTCAAGAATGGAAGTTGGAGTCCAACTTACGCTTCTGGTAGAAAAAGATGTACAGGCCGTTAAGTTGGCAGCAATGAAGAGTGAGTACAGTAGTATTGGACTAAGGGGAGTGGCCTCTCTCCAACACCCTTCCGCTGAGATATCATTCAAAATTAAAGCTGAAAATTCCAAATGAATTTTAGATTGACAAATTGGGTCCCACGGGTTTCGGTATCAAGTTTTGGAGCAATTGGAAGAGTCCAATCGCCACCACAGGGAAGATGTAATAAGAATAAGGAAACAGGTTTGGGAGAGAAATCATAAGAATGTGTTCAAAGGGAAGGCCCCCAAACAAGAAAGAGTTTATTAACAAAAAACATAAACAATGAAAGAATGTGATAAAATATGCTATTTAGTAGTTATATTAATGTGAAAAGAATTTGAACTTCCCAAAGTAGATTAGTGTGAAGTATTTTAGCTTCGAGAAAGCTCCAACTATCCATCAGTTGGACCTAGGGATGTGGGCGACAAATACCACTGAATTTATGCAGAAATGACAGTTAATTATAAATTCAACAATGGGGAGGACCTCTTTAAATGATCCTCAGATTTACCAAAAATACAGCAAAGAATATTTAATATACTTAATTTAAATTTGTTAGTAGAGGATGACAAAAGGGAGGAAAGGAAATTAGTGGTTATCACTGTCTGTCTTTGTATGGGTACCCAACAGTAATTGCTTGAGGTTGAGAGTTTCGTGATATGAGCAGAGTTGACGCATTAGACAGTTAGATACGACGTTACAAAATTCCCACGATGTGTCAAGTTACTAACTTTTGACAGAGTATAGATGATAAAAGATCAAACCTCCCGGTGCACCTAGCAAATAGTTGTAATTTTTCATTTAGAATAGATTCCTTCGGTGGTGAAAATTGATGATTGACATCAAGAAAATGATACCATGCCGGCAAGATAAGAAAGTAGTAGATTTGATTACTTGCAATTAAAAGGAGCTTCATAGCTAGGTTAAAATAGTATGTAACTTATCTTTGCATGTTGGCTGGCTGGAAGGCGGTGCTGAAGAGCAATATCCCTACATGGCATTCACAAAATGTTGGACGGGCGACGGTAGTCCCTCGTACTTAGACCGAGCGAGTCTGCTGGCTGCCGTTAGAAGAGTGACAAGCGTAGGAAGAGTTTCCGACTAGTGAAGTAAGCGAGGAGGAAAGGGGAGGGGGATGACGCAGGACATAAGGGTTACAAACATAGAAAAACATGAATTTCTCAAGTACACAAGTTTATTTTCTTGAGGCAGAGTTCAAAGAATGTAGAAGTGTGTAGATTGCCATCTGTAGAGGATGAGTCGAACTTCCAAGCATCTTGGGTAGACGGTGACAACAAGTTCTCACGTTGACCGCAAGACATGAGTGAGTTCAGCGATGTGCCGCGTGATGGCGCACTAAGGAGAAGCTTGGTGTTGCTGTTGAAAGAGGGGTAAAGCATCTCGTTCGCTAAAACACACTAAAGAAAGGCATGAGCAAAAGCACAAAGGGAGAGTGAACACACACAGAAATCTCTGTGGGTGGTTTTCACGGAATAAAAGATAAGAGAAAGCGAAAAACTAGAGAAACCCCATTATGGGTACAAATTACATAAAGCGTATATTCAAAGAAGTACCACTAAGTTCTGATATAATATGTCCTTCTTCTTAATAGTGAATTCGGAACGAATCTCTGCCCGAATCTCCATCGAGAAACAGCGCATCATATATCATCGTTAAAACATACTTCAAGAACATCTAGTACATCACGAGCGACATTCTTCAAGCTGGTCTGACGTCATCACCTCACCTGACCTCGAGTCTCGTCAGAGTGACTTCGACCACGTGCTGGAGCCTGGCTGCCATTTTGCTGTCGACAAAATATCACACTACAATCTTCGAGCTCACTTCACTGGTTTTCATCATTTCTTCGATTTCATCGCCTGCAACATTACCTCGCTCAGGCTCTCATCACAGCTTCAGTCGTCACACCAGCCAGGCATACTAGCAACTCCAACTTCACGTCGCACATTCTACTGCACTGCCTGTGAGCGGGGCTCATACAATACACAGCGTCCGCAGTACCTGGCTACCTTCGTGCTGCATTGAAGTGGTTATCGTACCTGACTACCGCTTGTCATAGCTGTACTTCTCAACTCTATTTCATCCTCTGCCGCGTGACGTCACCATTCGTACTCCATTCTCACGCTCATACATCCATTCTACACTGTTCGTCTGGAGATATTCTCTCCTGACTTTATCATACATTTTACCCACTACATTCATCACATTTATTTCACACACTCATACATCCATTCTACACTGTTCGTCTGGAGATATTCTCTCCTGACTTTCTCATACATTCTACCCACTACATTCATCACATTCATTCCATCGTTAGTCACCGGCTTCGCCCGCTCTTTTAAGGAGTGAACCCCATATCATTCCCCACACCGATTGCTCTGCCTAGTCACCGGCTTCGCCCGCTACTTTCCCAACCTCCCCCTACCTTTCATCCATCTGATACCCCATTCTATCCCTTACCCCATCTAACTTCACATTACTGTGGTGTCTTTAGTTACCTGCCCTCCTTCATTAGTGGCCTGCTGTACGCAAATTGGTTTACTTCCGACACTACTCACCATTCCAACCATTTCAAGCGTATTCCTCACCATATAACTCTTCTTTATCAACCCTTTTCCTCTTTCTCCTTTTTTAGGGACCTAGTCCCCTCTTCCCGGTATTCCTTTTTGCGGTCATTGTATTCGCATCCCCCGGCTTGATATAAATTAACCCATCCTTCCCACGGTTTTCGTCCATTACACCTCTTCGTAATGGGTCGTGGTAAAGGTCGCGTATCACCAAATCGCGATCCGCGTAACAGCAGGGGTGCCAACAAGGAGGCTACAGCGCGTCCTACTTCCCAAGGTGCAATCAGCAAAAATCTGAAAACCGCACAACCCACCACGCTCACCGCTACACCCTCCACCTCCGGCACCCACCCTCACCTCCCCCCAGTCGTCCCACAAACCAGCACCCTCACGGCTAAGCGAAAAGGATCTGATTCGTCGGAAAGTGACATCGCGCAACGCGCCCGATTACGTATCCATGAGGGGATGGATGAAGGGGGCCATTCCACTATTTCCTCACTGGACGCCGCAACACTTTCCACCCCCATACCCCCCTTCTCCACATGCCGCCTCTACCTACCCCCTCGGGGACTTTACCCTTCCAGGAGGGGACGACCCCCTCCACCCTCCCCCCATCGTCCATCTCCTACGCCACCAAGGCTGCGCAGCCTCCACCCAAACACTCCTTCCTCATCTCTGGTCTCCAGCACCTTTCCAGACAGGAAATTTCCGGTGTCCTGGAGACGCTCACCCCCCCCCCCCCCCCTCACTGCCGTTCCTCCTCGTCTCAGTTTCCAACGGAGTCATCCTGAAGACTGACGATGATATAGTCGCCACTACTCTCGAGGACTCCCAATCAGCCGCCCGTCTCGGACCTGCAGTGACGATCGGTCCCCTCACCCCCCGCCAAACACCCACCTCCGCTCCCCCTCCTCCCCGCTCACCACTCTTCTCCTGCGTTATCCGGGGGGTTGACCCCGAGGTACCAGAGGAAGTGGTCATCTCCGAGCTTCTGCGTGATCAGGTCCAGGTCAAAAAGGCGTTCCGTATCAAATGCCCCACCGGGCCCACCTGGATGGTGCGGATCCTTCTGGCCACACAGGCTGAGGTTGACCGCCTACTTCAACTCGGCGTATACATCTTCAGGTATCATCATCGAGTTGAGCCATCGAAGGCACCGGCCCCCATGGCACTTCGATGTAATCGGTGCCTTGCATACAATCTTCATTCCACCGAACAGTGCCGGGCACCCCGTATCTGTCCACATTGCTCCCTGCCAGATCACCCTCTACAACAGTCCCCCAACCTAGCCCAACCTCCAAAATGCCACCAGTGCTCGGGCCAACACCCTACCCACTCTTATAAGTGCAAGGGAAAACCCGCCCCTCCGCCAGACCATCCGGAGCTTGTAGTCCCTATCAAGACTATCGATCCCCCAACCCCCACCACTAACACCCAGTTCCCCCTCCCCCTAACGGTGGAAAATCTCCTCCACTTCCTTACCATCTCCCTCCAGAACTTAATGCCCTTCCAACGCCCCTTAGTCCTCACCCAACTGCAACAAGCAGCGTTGCAAATCTTCAATCTCCGTTTCTACCCCTCTTACGCCGGACCCCTGACACACTTCACCTTCTCCCCGTTGAATGTCCCACAACATGGCGTATAAATATCTCTCTTCTATATAGCAACGTCTGCTCTTTTTATAAAAAGCGAGCTCTCCTCAAGCATACCATTGCTCTTCACTCCCCCGATGCAGTCCCCCTCAACGAAACCTTCCTCCGTCCACATCAAGCAGCCAATATACCAGGCTACACAATGCATCGTGCAGACCATCCCAGAGACATTGGTCGTGGAGGAGTTGCTCTCCTCCACAAGCCACGCATCCCCGTCCGAATCAACACCCCTCCCCCTCCCCTCTCTTTCCCCGAAAGCCTCATCGCCACCCTCTATTTCCCTTCTCGTGTCCTACATGTCGCCACTATTTACACACGGCCAACGCACCCCTTCCCACGGGACTTTCTCACCCACCTCCATAATACATATCCCCACTACCTCATACTGGCTGATCTCAACATGCACTCCCGCACAGCGGCGGACATAACCAATATCAATCTTTTCTTACAATTGGTTGACTCCACTTTAATAACCATCCCAAAACCAACTCGCCCCATTTCAAACTCAACTCCAGATGCCGTAATCGCACACAACCGCCTAGCGCACCTTCTCACCGTCGACGTCCTCCTCAGTATCGGCAGCGACCACCTCCCGGTCTTAGCCACAATACCTATTCGTTCCTCTCTCGTAACTCCCACCCCTCCAGTACTCAGGCAAAACTATAAAAAAAGCCAATTGGCCTGCTTTTCGGGAGCACATCACTGACTCTTTAAAACAGCCACTTCCAAACCTCACATCCGCGGCCACAGTGGACGTCTATGCTCACACACTCGAATCCGCCCTTACCAACGCTGCCTCAGCACACATCCCCCTGACCCCGTACTCCCCCTCTCGACCCCCTTTACCCCCGAAAGCACTTCCTCTTCTCCGCCAATCTCATAGGTATCGGGAGCATTACAAACGCTCCCGCGACCGCCACTTCCTCACACTACATCGACGGCTATTACGTCAGGTACAATCGTACCTCCGTGCCTTTCACCGTCGCAACTGGGTAATTGTTTGCAACTCCCTGCAGCAGAAAAGATCCAACCTGGCCTCCTACTGGAAGAAGCTTAACGCACTAACCGGTCGCTCCCCTACCCCCTCATATCCCATCATCCATCGTGGCACTGCCCCACCAGATCTGCCTGCCAAGCTCGAAATTTTCGCCCGGCGATTCGAGAAAGTTTTCGACCCAGCCCGAAACTTCAATCTTCACCACATAGACGATGACGAGATCGACTCAATTCCACAACGTCCATATCTCCAACCTCACCCTATGCATCCCCCTATTCAACACCCAATCAACGAAACGATTACGCACATTGACATCCAGATCGCCCTCTCACAAACGAAAAACACTGCTCCGGGCCCCGACCAAATTCAATACGTCCACATCAAGGATGCACCCCCAGTCTTCCTACGGCTCCTAGCCACCCTCTATAACTACCTCCTCCAAACCGGCTTCTACCCTGCACCTTGGCGCGCAGCAACAATGTTACTCTTCCCCAAACCTCACAAACCTCCTTCCGACATCTCATCCTACCGTCCCATCTGCCTAACAGCCGTTCTCTCGAAACTCTTCGAGAAAATCCTCGTCCACCGCACCCACCGCCACCTTTCCAACCACAACCTCCTCCCTCTTTCCCAATGCGGTTTCCGACCAGTTCTCTCCACCCACGATCAGCTCCTACGTCTCACCACCCTCACTGCTGATAACCTAAACTGACTCCGCCCAACCCTCCTCCTTACCTTCGATTTTCAAAGCGCTTTTGACACCGTCTGGCACGCTGCCCTCCTCCTGAAGCTTCACTACTACCACCTCCCTCTAAACTTCATCCGTCTCATCCGCAATTTCCTCAGTCCCCGCACCGCTCGCATCTCCATCCAACACACCCTCTCTCGTTCCTTTCCCCTGAACCAAGGCATCCCCCAGGGTTCAGTCCTCTCACCCCTTCTCTACATCCTGTTTGTTGGAGATATCCCCCAGCCTCCGGCTCCTCTTCACCTCCTACAATTTGCAGACGACACTGCAATCCTCGCCCCCTGCCCCTCCGTCACCGCCATAAACCGCCTCGTTCAGCCGTATCTTGACACCTTCACGGCCTGGTGTGACCGTTGGCATCTAACTCTGAACACGGACAAAACTCACGCCGTACTTTTTCGTCCTCGCCGTCATGCCAACGGACCATCACGTAATCCCGCTCTACTGAACCTCCACATCCATGACCATCGTCTTAGCACTAGTCCGTCTCTTCGCTATCTTGGAGTGGAGTTTGACCAACACTTCACCTTCAGGTCTCATCTCCGAGCACTCACGGCCTCAGCACAGAAACGCTCTCGGCTACTCACCCGCCTACTTGGCACCTCCTGGGGTCTCCATCCACCTACCGTCTTCTACACCTATAAGACATTAATACGGTCTTTCATCACCTACGGTCACGTGGTATGGGCCGGCTGCGCTGCCAGCCATTTCCGCCCACTCATTACGATGGAACGCCGCATTTCACGTATCGCACTCCGCCTTTCACCGATACATCCAAGCGAAGACCTATACCGGCTAATGCCGTTGCCACCAATCACCACCTACATTCACCTTCTCCAACTTCGATATCTTCAACGTGCTCGTCGAACCCAAAACCCCATACTGCAGCAGCTTGAGGCTCTCCCAGCCCGAGCCCCCGTCTACACCAAACTCGGCCTCACGCACCTCAAATCCCTCATGCCAGCCCCCGACTAAACGTCCCGCCCCCTCTCACTAAAAACGTGAAACACCAACGCCACTCCAGGCACTCAAAAAAAAACTCACAAATCTCTTTCTTTCCTCTCCTTATTTAATTTTTTTATTCATATATCTATTTAATTCATTATTTCTATCTTTCTATTTTTCTTCTACCACACAGCTCTTTTCTCATCTATACGACTGTCTTCCACATCACACATCATCCCCATCTCCAACGAATTCCTCCACCCCTTAAAAAAACACTCATCTCTTTTCAAATAGCTTTCTTTTCTTAACTTACATTCTATCTCTTCTACAACACTGCTCTCTCATTCATCTCTACGCACATCCTTCATGTCACCCATTACCTCCACCTCCAACAAAATTATCCATAAAAAAACATCCAAACAAACACAATCACTCTCCCTCGTCTCATCCCCTCACCCCATCCACACCAACACCCAAATAACCTCTTACCTCTCCCCTTTCTCACACATATTTCTCCCCTCTCCACTTCTCTCAGCACCCTTTCCCGTCTCCACAAAAATCACCAACAATCCCTTCTCAAAATACATCATCACCCTTTTCAAAAAAAAAAAAAAACTCGCAATTTAAAACTACCTTACTTTCACAAATGTCTACAATATAAAGTTCAAACTTCATCCAACTCTCTTACTTACAAAGCAATCAATTCATAAACCACAAAACTTCAAACCTCCCAACTCAAAAATTACAATAGTACAATGCACAAAAGAGCAATTTTTCTCCAACTTACCAACTTTAAAACCTAAATCTTAGCCAAGAGGTCAAAACATTTCTCCTTCTCCAATTTATCCACTACACCACCACCCTTCTCCTATAACTCTATCACTCCCAATACAGTCCCCTCCTCTGGCCCAAGAGATGGTGCGGCCATCTATAGGGGCCCGCCCACCCTTTTTTTTTCCTGGGTGGGAATGAAATGACCCCATATATATATATAATATGTTCTACTCCAGATGGCGGCACAGCAGATATTCGGAGTATGCTTCCAGCCGTCATTCTCGGGGCTGTTAGCCCACTTCACCTTCTTCCCCCACCCCCGCGTCACCGCCGTATAACCCCCGCATGGCAGCGCAACCGACAAGACAACGACCTCCACGGCATATCTCCATACTCTTTCATAATGTCTGCTCCTTTCACGCACGACGTACCCTACTTAGCCATACCCTCGCCACTCATCACGTCGACGTCGCTCTCTTGAACGAGACCTTTCTCCGTGGAGTTGACCATGCACTCCTCTCGGGCTACACTCTCCTTCGCGCTGATCGCCCACACAACCTAGGTCGAGGCGGATCCGCCCTAGCTTACCTCTCACGCAATCCCCTCAGACACCACATCCCCCCCCCCCTTCATTTTCCGGAAAGCCTTATCGCCACGGTCTACTTCCCATCCCGAGTTCTTCATCTCGCGTGGCCGATAACCTAGATGTTAGGCCCCTTAAAACAACAATTATCATCATCATCATCTCCATCTCGCCACAATTTACACCCGTCCTCGCCATCCCCTACCTAAAGTTTTCATAGCTCACGTGGCTGAAACCTTCCCTCATTTCCTCATAATGGCAGACTTAAACCTCCACGACCGCTCGGCCCGGGAACTCCGCAGTCTGGATATATATCTCAACCACATTAACGCCTCACTGGTTCTCCTCCCTACTATCGGATTTTTTATTATGGATACTCGAGTTTAGGCCTTAATTACAACCAAACCAAGAGACCTATTGAAAAGCGAGTTATACCAATATTTTCCTTGTTTAATTTTGCGTTAGACTATATAAGACAATTATTTTAATATGTATTAATTATTTATTTATTTGTGGTTGTATGAAAAATTGTCCGTGTTTTTGACGTCTTTTCTAGGAACCGCTCACTTAAAACTATATACATGGAAAACTACTTGGCTGAGGGTAATGCAATTTTTATATGTGATAGGCACATGTATTGGTAGTGCAAATCTCAAGTTTCAATTTTTTTCAACTACCCAATAAAAAGTTCTTATACTTTTTCTGACGTAACGTTTTCTCAGCCCAGGATAAACGTACAGCAGGAAACTTGGTCTCATTTTGAAGCTCTCATTCGTGATTATCGGAAACTACGACCACTGTAAACGTACATTGTGATGACGAATTTATGAAGAGTAATATTAATGGGAGGTTTTGTGCGTTGTAGCCCGTGCGATTATAAGCGGGCGAAGTGGTCAATTCGAGTGCAGCGTTGCCGGCTACCCTCGCCCCGGGCAGTTGTGAATGGAATGCGAGTGACCTGGCTGGCTATGTCCTCTTGCTATTTCAGTCTTCCTGTTTACTGAATATTGGCCACATCACTTCCAGATGCCTCCGAGACCACCATTGTCTAAGGGCGAACTTGCGCTAGTTCTCAGTGCTATTTGTTTCTTTCGAAATGAGGGGGAAAATTAGGGGACAAGGGGTTTCCTTTGTATCGGAAAGTGGCAGATTGTCTTGGATTATCAGAGTCATCAGTGAAGAGAATAGGAGCCACTTCAAGGGAGAATGATGAAAATATGTCATCCAGGTTCAGAAAGAAGCAGTGTGTGAGGCCCGGGCCAGGTCGTCCGAAAATCCAACTCGATTATTTTACTTTGGGCACAATAAGAAGAACTATACATGATTATTACATGAATAAGGTATTTCCCACAATTAAAAACCTCCGCGAGAAACTGTCCGAAAATATAAACGATTTTCCTGATATGTCAATTTCTACGCTTTAAAAAGTAGTCAAAGGCTTGAGATTCCGATTCAAAAAACTGAACTGAAAACCAGTGCTAATGGAATCCGTGACGGTTGCTGCATCCCGACATACATTCCTGAGAAGAATGAGAGAACTTCGAGCACAGGGCTACAAGATCTTCTTTACAGACGAGACCTGGTGCGGACAGAACCACACTATGAAATATGGGTGGTAAGAAAACGTGGTTGATGCTTTGGAAAAGAACTTCGACAGTTTTGATCAATACAGAGGGTACATTCAGGAAATTTATAGATGGCGTGGAGGTTTGAAAACACCGTCTGGAGCTGGGAAACGCATCATAATTTTACATATAGGAAGTGAAGAAGGATTTCTTGACGGTGCAGAACTTTGTTTTATCGGCAAGAAAGGGAGCGGTGATTACCACAACGAAATTAACTCGACTCATTACGAAGAATGGTTCACGAAAGTGCTGAGTTTATTGCCTCAAAGGTCGGCAGTTATTATAGATCAAGCCCCATTTCATACGATGTTCGATCCTGCAACTAAAAACCCGAACATGTCGTGGCTGAAACCTGACATTATAACCTGGATAACATCAAAGAATATATCGCTACCACTTGGAGTTGTCAATTACAACAAGCTGACTAAATCAGAGCTAATTGTCCTTGCCAGGCCTTATTTTCAAACACCAGTGAAGAAGCTGGAACAACTGACGAAACGACTTCGACCGGATGTAAAGCTTGCTTGGTTACCTGTGGCTCATTGCGAGCTCAATCCAATTGAACTTATTTGGGCTTACGTTAAAGGAAAAATAGCAAAACAAATATGGCTAACATATAAAATGGTAGAAGTATGGAAGCAATGAATGTTTTATGCCGAGAAGCCCTGCGTACCGTTACTCCCGAACTCTGGAAACAATGTATTAAAAAAGCTAAAAGAATTGAAGACCACTACTGGGAGAAAGATGGACTGTCTGAAAATGTCCGAAAATGTCCCTCATTTCGAGCCAGTCATAATTAACATGAATGACAGCAGTTCTGATTAATCGGAACAGAGTGATTCTTCAGACGAAGAATACTGATTGAATTTAATATTGTATAGAAATGTAAATAATGTAAATAATCCATGTAAAATTGTGTAGGCCTAGTATGACATTTCCAAATCAGGAAGCAAACCATTTTTAAACCTGTCATTGAAGGTCCAATGCCCTTATGTGAAAAAGGTGATGGAAAATTAAATTTGTACGAGGAAAGAAAATCCAAGGTTGAAAGTAAACTTAAAGCAGTGTTCGTTCGTTGCCAGCCGCGACACTGCACTTAACGCGGCAACGCTGCATCGGATTTCACAAGCCCGCTCGCTTTTACTCGCACGGGAGTAGTGGTTTTTGGAGAGTTCCGCAGCCTCCACCTCCACACCCTCCACACAAGATGGCGGCAGCCCGATAACTCCCGAACCCGTGGTCGGATTTTGACGAATGAGGTGTCATTGAACTCGGGTTGACACCCCCTTTCCAATGGACAATATATTTCCACTACTAAAATAAAACCTACCCCTACTAGAGGGTGAAATTGTAATTTTTTTTAGAGAAACTCTCTTTCCAATTGCAACATGTGAGAGTTTGAATGCCGATATGGATTTAAACGTTGTTCTACATAAAGTGCATGTGTACGGTGAACAGCCACTATGAATTAACATGCTTGTTTTTGATTTTTACGCATGCCCACTCATAGCTTTTGTAAGAGGGTGGGGGAGTGGTTCCCTATGGATGGGTCCTTGTTGACAGGTCATTGTTGGCGGGGTCATTGTTGTCGAGTCCTTGTGGACGAGTCCTTGTGGACAGGTCCTTGTTGACGAGTCCTTGTCCCTTTGGACTGATCCCTTTGGACGGGTCCCTTTTGGACCGGTTCCTACGGACTGGCTCATGAAATTATTTAAATTATGTCAAAGGGCCTAACTACATTTGTGTGTGTTGAATTGACGTTGTTCACCACTACTATAATGGAATAACGATATGAAAGGAAAGTGACGAAATACATGTGAACACGTGTGAAATGACCTTATTACCGTCCTCCTTGTGAAACAAGTCACATCCTGTTTTGCTTCATACGTGAGAAAATGTGAGTTCGAACCCGTGGTCGGATTTTGATGAATGAGGTGTCATTGAACTCGGGCTGATACCCCCTTTCCAATGAACAACATATTTCCACCCAAAAAAAAACCTACCCCTACTAGGGGGTGAAATTGTAATTTTTTAGAGAATCTCTCTTTCCAATTGCAACATGTGAGAGTTTGAATGCCGATATGGAATAAAACGTTGTTCCACACAAGAGACATGTATTTGGTGGATAGCCACTATGAATTAACATGCTTGTTTTTGTTTTTTGTTTTTTTACGCATGCCCACTCATAGCTTTTGTAAGAGGGCAGGCTTTTTAAAAGATGGCGGCTGTAGTGTAACCTAACCTAACCCAACCCACGAGTGGTGATCAAAAAGTATTTTAAGTGACGCTTGTCGATTGGCAAACCAATAATCAAAGAGGGATATGTCAGGCCTTGAGGTGATAGCCCCTTTTGATTGATCCCTGTTGATTGATCTCTGTTGATTTGTCCCTTTGGACTGGTCTCTGTTGACTAGCCCCTTTTGGACGGGCCCTTTTTGACAGGGGGTCATTTTTGATGGATCCTTTTTGACATGTGCTTTTCGACGGGTCCCTGTTGACGAGTCATTGCTGACGGGTCCTTGTTGATGAGTCCCTGTGGACGGGTCATTGTTGACGGGTCCCTATTGACAGGTCATTGTTGACAGGTCATTGATGACAGGTCATTTTTGACGGGTCATTGTTGAAGGGTCCTTGCTGACAAGTCCCTGTTGATGGGTCCCTGTGGAAGGGTCCCTTTAGACCGGCCCCTTTGGACTGATCCCTATGGACCGGCCCATGAAATTTATCCAAATTATGTCAAAGGGCCTAACTACATTTGTGTGTAAAGCAGTGTGTTGAACTGACGTTGTTCACCAGTCCTTACTACTACAATTGGATAACGATATGAAAGGAATTGATTAACCAGACATGAGTTAACTACCAACGAAACACTTTGGCGACTCTGCTTGTTATTGACCAATGAGTAGGGTTTTAGAAAAACTGTTTGTTATTTTGGGTTATATACAAAAAATGCTTAGACCTTTTGAGTGACTATGTTTGCTAAACAAGACATTATACCAGACACGATTAGGATTCTTATGTAGCTCAGACAAGGAAAGAATTTCTACAGAATCTGTTGACATTGAATATAGATTTAGGTATTAGGAAGTCATTTTGAAGGCCTTTGTCTGGAGCGTGGCACTCTATGAAAGTAAAACTTAGACAATTGGTGTAGCAGAAAAAAGTGGAGAATTGAAGTGTTTGAAATGTGGTGTTACAGGAGAATGATGAAGATTAAATGGGTAAATAGGGTTACTAACAAAGAGGTATTAAGACGAGTGGGGGAGAAGAAATGTATCTGGCGACTGTTAATGAAGTAAAGAGATAGGTTGGTAGAACACGTACTAAGACACCCAAGAATAGCAAACTTAGTTAAGGAAGAAAGGTTCGAGGACGAGAACTGTAGGGGTAGACCAAGTTTAGAATATGTTAAACAGATAGCCTTGAATGTAGGGTGTGGTAGCTATATAGAGATGAAACGATTAGCTCGGGACAGATAGGCGCTGAGATCTGCATCAAACCAGTCAAAGGACTAAAGACTCAAACAACAACATGTAAGTTCACTAAAATAATGTTGTGTAACGGTATATGTTAGTCAACGAACAGTAATGCATTACTGAAACCCATGACACGATACCTAAGAGCTTTTCTAAAATGATTTTAAAATGCCTTTAACCCTATATTGAACACCCAGTTCACAAGACTCATAACTGCAATGTTATGGTAAAACAAAACAAAATCTATATTTCAAAACAAGCAAGTGGTTTAGTCAATGTATACTGGAAAAAGTTTTGTAAACACTCAAGTCCTCAAGACTAATTAAATTAGTAACTGTCAGGTTGACCGAGTGGTTAAGGTGTTTGACTTAAGATCAAATTTTCTGTATAAGGAAGCAAGGGTTCGAATCCTTTACCTGACATAACTATTGCCTTGACATGGCTTGGCCACACTGCATTATTATTATGACACTCGGTACACAAACCATAGATATAGTGTATTGTTTAAGGCCACTCTCTTTCTGAACATAGTCAGAGACTGTTGATGGTTAACAATTGTATTAATAGTGGGACATGGGGATAGTAATTAAGAAAAAACAGACAATACCCATACAATATTTTTATTAAATTCATTTTATAATAGTTACACACTGAATTCAAGTCTATCTCTTTACCATTGTTCGATATAGATTTTTAAACACAACGCTTGTTGTAGATCCTTTTACAACTTTCTCCAGGTACTCTTGCTCTTAAAAACTGGGGAAGCCGCAATGGTTTTATAAACATAAAACCCTCATCCTCTTCTTTTTCATAATTATCATCATCATCATCATCATCATTATGAATATTATCATCAAAATTATTATAGTCATTGTCACCATCATTATCATCATCATCATCATCATTCTCAACATCACTAGAACTATCCAATTCCTCTTGTTTGTTTTCCACAGGGACCTCTTGTAGAGTCTGCGTTGCTTTTGATAGTGTTAAGGGTTAAGGGTTTTTTAAACGATGGTATTTGTCCTAACATGTCTTTTTGAGGTGATGATGAATGCTTTTTAACAAACAATGCACTATCTTGAGCAGCAATATATTTTTCTTGGACTTGCTTTTTTTATCTGGGTTAGAGTATTTTGCGTATTTAAATGTGTATTAATTTGAGATTCACAATGATGTTCTTTTGAAGTAAGTACGTTGGAGTCTTTTGTTTTAATCATTCCTCGACACTTTTTGGATCGTTGTTTTGAACATCGCCAAATAACAGTTCCATCTTTACTGGTTGATTTTACAATATATGTATATCCTTTATAGAAGACACATGGCTTGGCATGACTGGTTGTTGAGACTTCCATATCAACTAATACATATGAATTAAATTTTAGTAAAGTCACATGAACAATCTTTAGATTACAAGTGATTTACACACACACACACTTTCCTAAATGTCAAGATTTGTGGATGTTGTTTTCCGCCAACAGCTGCTTACTGCGTATGACAAGGCTGGAGACTGGTAGGTGAGACGGTCTTTCACGATGTGAACACTGTAACAGGCAGTAGTCAACTGACAATATTCTTATACCCTAGTCAAGGTTAACAGGTACTTACTGCGTATGACAAGACCGTACACTCGTAGGTTAGACCGTATTTTTTGTTTGTTGCTAAGGATTCCATATATACTCTAGACATGTTAGTTCTGAACACTTAGTGGTTAATTGTATATATTGAATTTAAATACACAGCCCATACAGGCACGTTTTGCGGATGGGAGGGGTGAGAGGCTGGTAAAAAAGGAAATGTTTTAGTTTAATGAAATGTTATGTCCTAGTAGGCGTGATTTATAGTAGACGCAATTGATAGTAGACTTAATTGATAGTAGGTGTAATCGATACTAGACGTGATTAATAGTAGATGCAATTGATACTAGGCGTGATTGATAGTAGGCGTGATTTGTAGTAAGCGCGATTTATAGTAGACGCAAATGATAGTAGGCGCGATTGATACTAGGCGTGATTGATAGTAGGCGTGATTTGTAGTAAGCGCGATTTATAGTAGACGCAAATGATAGTAGGCGCGATTGATAGTAGGCGTGATTGTTAGTAGACGCGATTGATAGTAGGCGCAATTTGACATGGGCGCGACTCAGATCATTTTTGATATCATAAAGTTACAGTGTCAATGTTTATACAAAGTACAAGGTAGAGGTTATTTTAAGACATAACCTCAGATCACTTAACATAACCTAACTTTACCTAACCTAACTTTGTCACGTGACATGTTCTACAAGTTTAGACTTGCTTTAAGACTGATTATGACGTCATAGATTGATGGGAGGGGTGAGAGGCTGACAAAAAAGGAAATGTTCTGGTTTAATGTAACGTCATGTCCTAGTAGGCGCGATTTATAGTAGACGCAATTGATAGTAGGCGCGATTAATAGTAGACGCAATTGATAGTAGACGTGATTGATAGTAGGCGTGATTTGATATGAGCGCGATTTATAGTAGACGCAATTGATAGTAGGCGCGATTAATAGTAGACGCAATTGATAGTAGACGTGATTGATAGTAGGCGTGATTTGACATGAGCGCGATTTATAGTAGACGCGAAAGATAGTAGGCGCGATTGATAGTAGGCGAAATTAGACATGGGCGAGATTTATAGTAGACGCAATTGATAGTAGGCGCGATTGATAGTAGGTGTAATTGGTAGTAGGCGCGATTTGACATGAACGCGATTTATAGTAGACGCAAATGATACTAGACGTGATTAATAGTAGACGCAATTGATACTAGGCGTGATTGATAGTAGGCGTGATTTGTAGTAAGCGCGATTTATAGTAGACGCAAATGATAGTAGGCGTGATTGATAGTAGGCGTGATTGATAGTAGACGCGATTGATAGTAGGCGCAATTTGACATGGGCGCGACTCAGATCATTTTTGATATCATAAAGTTACAGTGTCAATGTTTATACAAAGTACAAGGTAGAGGGTATTTTAAGACATAACCTCAGCTTACTTAACATAACCTAACTTTACCTAACCTAACTTTGTCACGTGACATGTTCTACAAGTTTAGACTAGCTTTAAGACTGATTATGACGTCATAGATTGATGGGAGGGGTGAGAGGCTGACAAAAAAGGAAATGTTCTGGTTTAATGAAACGTCATGTCCTAGCAGGCGCGATTGGTAGTAGACGCAATTGATAGTAGACGCGATTAATGGTAGGCGCAATTGATAGTAGGTGTGATCAAGTGCAAAGTGGGTGTAAAAGTGAGTGCAAAGTGAGTGCAAAAGTGAGTGCAAAGTAAGTGTAAAAGTAGTTGTAAAAGTGAGTGCAAAGTGAGTGCAAAAGTGAGTGCAAAAGTTGGGTGTAAAAGTGGTACCCTATTTGTAATGGCTTATTTGACAAGTTATTTTGTGGTACCCTATTCGTAATGGCTTATTTCACAAGTTGTTTTTGTCAATGTATTTAGAGGATATTTCTCTTGTTCATGGAAAGTATCTCAGCCCTTTTTATGATAGCATAATGCTTACCGTCATGTTTGTAAGCAACAACAACACACTAAAATTCCAAGAATCCAAACTACTCTAAGGTTAATGATGGTCTCTCAACTCCATTCCACGCCTAGTCAAAAACATTATACATTTCAAATTTTTCAAAAAAGGTAAATTGAGAAAGTAGGCTATATATTTAAACTAAAAATCATATGCTAACTCCAACACCTACGTCTATCCCATTCTCAGTAAAAAAAATATATATATATTCTTTAAATTTTTCCAAAAAATATTTGGAAAGTAGGCTATAATTTGAAAACTAATCATCCTAAAAAGTCATATATAGACTCAAACCAATGGCTTTTATGTCCTTAATCGTTAGAATAAAACATGGAATTTGACATTTTTCCAAATATTGATCATTTTTAAAAATGGGCTATATTTTGTAAACTATGAATTACACAAAAAATGTGTTTGACATAAAAAAGACAGGTATTTACCCCCTCTACCCACAAACCAAGTCCCAGGTCTCTGAGACAAAATCCAAAAAGGTTCAATTTTGAAAGTAGACGATATTTTGAAAACTAATCATTCTAAAAAGTCATATATAGACTCAAACAAATGTCCTTTAAGTCCCTTAACGTTAGAACAAAACTTAACATTTTTTTTCATTTTTTAAAAAAAAAGTCCAATTTTCAAAATTGCCTATATTTTGGAAACTAAGAATTAGTTCCAAAATGGCGGTCGTAGCTTAACTCAACCTAACCTAACCCTACGAGGTGTGATCAAAAAGTTCCAAAATGGCTGCCGTAGCTTAACTTAACCTTTGATTGATCCCTGTTGATTGACCCCTTTTGATTGATCTCTGTTGATGTATCCCTTTGGACTGGTCCCTGTTGACTAGCCCCTTTGGACGGGTCTTTTTTAAAGGGGGAGTCATTTTTTTACGGGTCCCGGAGGACGGGTCCTTGTTGACGGGTCCCTGTGGGCGGGCCCCTTTGATATAATTTGGATAAAATGCACGGGCCAGTCCATAAGGATCAGTCCTAAGGAACCGCCCACAGGGACCCGACAACAAGGACCCGTCCTCCGGGACCCGTAAAAAAATGACTCCCCCTTTAAAAAAGACCCGTCCAAAGGGGCTAGTCAACAGGGACCAGTCCAAAGGGATACATCAACAGAGATCAATCAAAAGGGGTCAATCAACAGTGATCAATCAAAGGTTAAGTTAAGCTACGGCAGCCATTTTGGAACTTTTTGATCACACCTCGTAGGGTTAGGTTAGGTTGAGTTATGCTACGACCGCCATTTTGGAACTAATTCTTAGTTTCCAAAATATAGGCAATTTTGAAAATTGTACTTTTTTTTGAAAAAATGAAAAAAATGTTAAGTTTTGTTCTAACGTTAAGGGACTTAAAGGACATTTGTTTGAGTCTATATATGACTTTTTAGAATGATTAGTTTTCAAAATATCGTCTAGTTTCAAAATTGAACCTTTTTGGATTTTGTCCCAGAGACCTGGGACTATGTTTGTGGGTAGAGGGGGGTAAATACCTGTCATTTTTATGTCAAACACATTTTTTGTGTAATTCATAGTTTACAAAATATAGCCCATTTTTAAAAATGATCAATATTTGGAAAAATGTCAAATTCCATGTTTTGTTCTAACGATTAAGGACATAAAAGCCATTGGTTTGAGTCTATATATGACTTTTTAGGATGATTAGTTTTCAAATTATAGCCTACTTTCCAAATATTTTTTGGAAAAATTTAAAGAATATATATATATTTTTTTGACTGAGAATGGGATAGACGTAGGTGTTGGAGTTAGCATATGATTTTTAGTTTAAATATATAGCCTACTTTCTCAATTTACCTTTTTTGAAAAATTTGAAATGTATAATGTTTTTGACTAGGCATGGAATGAAGTTGAGAGTAGTTTGGATTCTTGGAATTTTAGTGTGCTGTTGTTGCTTACAAACATGACGGTAAGCATTATGCTATCATAAAAAGGGCTGAGATACTTTCCATGAACAAGAGAAATATCCTCTAAATACATTGACAAAAACAACTTGTGAAATAAGCCATTACGAATAGGGTACCACAAAATAACTTGTCAAATAAGCCATTACAAATAGAGTACCACTTTTACACCCCACTTTTGCACTCACTTTTGCACTCACTTTGCACTCACTTTTACAACTACTTTTACACTTACTTTGCACTCACTTTTGCACTCACTCTGCACTCACTTTTACACCCACTTTGCACTTGATCACACCTACTATCAATTGCGCCTACCATTAATCGCGTCTACTATCAATTGCGTCTACTACCAATCGCGCCTGCTAGGACATGACGTTTCATTAAACCAGAACATTTCCTTTTTTGTCAGCCTCTCACCCCTCCCATCAATCTATGACGTCATAATCAGTCTTAAAGCTAGTCTAAACTTGTAGAACATGTCACGTGACAAAGTTAGGTTAGGTAAAGTTAGGTTATGTTAAGTCAGCTGAGGTTATGTCTTAAAATACCCTCTACCTTGTACTTTGTATAAACATTGACACTGTAACTTTATGATATCAA
The DNA here is from genome assembly GCA_946902985.2 of Meconema thalassinum. Taxonomy (NCBI): domain Eukaryota; kingdom Metazoa; phylum Arthropoda; class Insecta; order Orthoptera; family Tettigoniidae; genus Meconema; species Meconema thalassinum. The sequence goes on along the minus strand of OX336389.2, from coordinate 1,053,786,449 downwards.
AAATGATCTGAGTCGCGCCCATGTCAAATTGCGCCTACTATCAATCGCGTCTACTATCAATCACGCCTACTATCAATCACGCCTACTATCATTTGCGTCTACTATAAATCGCGCTTACTACAAATCACGCCTACTATCAATCACACCTAGTATCAATTGCGTCTACTATTAATCACGTCTAGTATCATTTGCGTCTACTATAAATCGCGCTCGTGTCAAATCGCGCCTACTACCAATTACACCTACTATCAATCGCGCCTACTATCAATTGCGTCTACTATAAATCTCGCCCATGTCTAATTACGCCTACTATCAATCGCGCCTACTATCTTTCGCGTCTACTATAAATCGCGCTCATGTCAAATCACGCCTACTATCAATCACGTCTACTATCAATTGCGTCTACTATTAATCGCGCCTACTATCAATTGCGTCTACTATAAATCGCGCTCATGTCAAATCACGCCTACTATCAATCACGTCTACTATCAATTGCGTCTACTATTAATCGCGCCTACTATCAATTGCGTCTACTATAAATCGCGCCTACTAGGACATGACGTTTCATTAAACCAGAACATTTCCTTTTTTGTCAGCCTCTCACCCCTCCCATCAATCTATGACGTCATAATCAGTCTTAAAGCAAGTCTAAACTTGTAGAACATGTCTCGTGACAAAGTTAGGTTAGGTAAAGTTAGGTTATGTTAAGTGATCTGAGGTTATGTCTTAAAATACCCTCTACCTTGTACTTTGTATAAACATTGACACTGTAACTTTATGATATCAAAAATGATCTGAGTCGCGCCCATGTCAAATTGCGCCTACTATCAATCGCGTCTACTATCAATCACGCCTACTATCAATCGCGCCTACTATCATTTGCGTCTACTATAAATCGCGCTTACTACAAATCACGCCTACTATCAATCACGCCTAGTATCAATCGCGTCTACTATCAATCACGCCTACTATCAATCGCGCCTACTATCATTTGCGTCTACTATAAATCGCGCTTACTACAAATCACGCCTACTATCAATCACGCCTAGTATCAATTGCATCTACTATTAATCACGTCTAGTATCGATTACACCTACTATCAATTACGTCTACTATCAATTGCGTCTACTATAAATCACGCCTACTAGGACATAACGTTTCATTAAACTAAAACATTTCCTTTTTTGCCAGCCTCTCACCCTTCCCATCCGCAAAACGTGCTTGTATGGGCTGTGTATTTAAATTCAATATATACAATTAACCACTAAGTGTTCAGAACTAACATGTCTAGAGTATATATGGAATCCTTAGCAACAAACAAAAAATACGGTCTAACCTACGAGTGTACGGTCTTGTCATACGCAGTAAGTACCTGTTAACCTTGACTAGGGTATAAGAATATTGTCAGTTGACTACTGCTTGTTACAGTGTTCACATCGTGAAAGACCGTCTCACCGACCAGTCTCCAGCCTTGTCATACGCAGTAAGCAGCTGTTGGTGGAAAACAACATCCATAAATCTTGACATTTAGGAAAGTGTGTGTGTGTGTAAATCACTTGTAATCTAAAGATTGTTCATGTGACTTTACTAAAATTTAATTCATATGTATTAGTTGATATGGAAGTCTCAACAACCAGTCATGGCAAGCCATGTGTCTTCTATAAAGGATATACATATATTGTAAAAACAACCAATAAAGATGGAACTGTTATTTGGCGATGTTCAAAACAACGATCCAAAAAATGTCGAGGAATGATTAAAACAAAAGACTCCAACGTACTTACTTCAAAAGAACATCATTGTGAATCTCAAATTAATACACATTTAAATACGCAAAATACTCTAACCCAGATAAAAAAGCAAGTCCAAGAAAAATATATTGCTGCTCAAGATAGTGCATTGTTTGTTAAAAAGCATTCATCATCACCTCAAAAAGACATGTTAGGACAAATACCATCGTTCAAAAAACCCTTAACACTATCAAAAGCAACGCAGACTCTACAAGAGGTCCCTGTGGAAAACAAACAAGAGGAATTGGATAGTTCTAGTGATGTTGAGAATGATGATGATGATGATGATAATGATGGTGACAATGACTATAATAATTTTGATGATAATATTCATAATGATGATGATGATGATGATAATTATGAAAAAGAAGAGGATGAGGGTTTTATGTTCATAAAACCATTGCGGCTTCCCCAGTTTTTAAGAGCAAGAGTACCTGGAGAAAGTTGTAAAAGGATCTACAACAAGCGTTGTGTTTAAAAATCTATATCGAACAATGGTAAAGAGATAGACTTGAATTCAGTGTGTAACTATTATAAAATGAATTTAATAAAAATATTGTATGGGTATTGTCTGTTTTTTCTTAATTACTATCCCCATGTCCCACTATTAATACAATTGTTAACCATCAACAGTCTCTGACTATGTTCAGAAAGAGAGTGGCCTTAAACAATACACTATATCTATGGTTTGTGTACCGAGTGTCATAATAATAATGCAGTGTGGCCAAGCCATGTCAAGGCAATAGTTATGTCAGGTAAGGGATTCGAACCCTTGCTTCCTTATACAGAAAATTTGATCTTAAGTCAAACACCTTAACCACTCGGTCAACCTGACAGTTACTAATTTAATTAGTCTTGAGGACTTGAGTGTTTACAAAACTTTTTCCAGTATACATTGACTAAACCACTTGCTTGTTTTGAAATATAGATTTTGTTTTGTTTTACCATAACATTGCAGTTATGAGTCTTGTGAACTGGGTGTTCAATATGGGGTTAAAGGCATTTTAAAATCATTTTAGAAAAGCTCTTAGGTATCGTGTCATGGGTTTCAGTAATGCATTACTGTTCGTTGACTAACATATACCGTTACACAACATTATTTTAGTGAACTTACATGTTGTTGTTTGAGTCTTTAGTCCTTTGACTGGTTTGATGCAGATCTCAGCGCCTATCTGTCCCGAGCTAATCGTTTCATATCTATATAGCTACCACACCCTACATTCAAGGCTAACTGTTTAACATATTCTAAACTTGGTCTACCCCTACAGTTCTCGTCCTCGAACCTTTCTTCCTTAACTAAGTTTGCTATTCTTGGGTGTCTTAGTACGTGTTCTACCAACCTATCTCTTTACTTCATTAACAGTCGCCAGATACATTTCTTCTCCCCCACTCGTCTTAATACCTCTTTGTTACTAACCCTATTTACCCATTTAATCTTCATCATTCTCCTGTAACACCACATTTCAAACACTTCAATTCTCCACTTTTCTGCTACACCAATTGTCTAAGTTTTACTTTCATAGAGTGCCACGCTCCAGACAAAGGCCTTCAAAATGACTTCCTAATACCTAAATCTATATTCAATGTCAACAGATTCTGTAGAAATTCTTTCCTTGTCTGAGCTACATAAGAATCCTAATCGTGTCTGGTATAATGTCTTGTTTAGCAAACATAGTCACTCAAAAGGTCTAAGCATTTTTTGTATATAACCCAAAATAACAAACAGTTTTTCTAAAACCCTACTCATTGGTCAATAACAAGCAGAGTCGCAAAGTGTTTCGTTGGTAGTTAACTCATGTCTGGGTAATCAATTCCTTTCATATCGTTATCCAATTGTAGTAGTAAGGACTGGTGAACAACGTCAGTTCAACACACTGCTTTACACACAAATGTAGTTAGGCCCTTTGACATAATTTGGATAAATTTCATGGGCCGGTCCATAGGGATCAGTCCAAAGGGGCCGGTCTAAAGGGACCCATCCACAGGGACCCATCAACAGGGACTTGTCAGCAAGGACCCATCAACAATGACCCGTCATCAATGACCTGTCAACAATGACCCGTCAACAATGACCTGTCATCAATGACCTGTCAACAATGACCTGTCAATAGGGACCCGTCAACAATGACCCGTCCACAGGGACTCATCAACAAGGACCCGTCAGCAATGACTCGTCAACAGGGACCCGTCGAAAAGCACATGTCAAAAAGGATCCATCAAAAATGACCCCCTGTCAAAAAGGGCCCGTCCAAAAGGGGCTAGTCAACAGAGACCAGTCCAAAGGGACAAATCAACAGAGATCTATCAACAGGGATCAATCAAAAGGGGCTATCACCTCAAGGCCTGACATATCCCTCTTTGATTATTGGTTTGCCAATCGACAAGCGTCACTTAAAATACTTTTTGATCACCACTCGTGGGTTGGGTTAGGTTAGGTTACACTACAGCCGCCATCTTTTAAAAAGCCTGCCCTCTTACAAAAGCTATGAGTGGGCATGCGTAAAAAACAAAAAACAAAAACAAGCATGTTAATTCATAGTGGCTACCTACCAAACACATGTCTCTTGTGTGGAACAACGTTTTATTCCATATCGGCATTCAAACTCTCACATGTTGCAATTGGAAAGAGAGATTCTCTAAAAAATTACAATTTCACCCCCTAGTAGGGGTAGGTTTTATTTTGGGGTGGAAATATGTTGTTCATTGGAAGGGGGGTATCAGCCCGAGTTCAATGACACCTCATTCGTCAAAATCCGACCACGGGTTCGAACTCACATTTTCTCACGTATGAAGCAAAACAGGATGTGACTTGTTTCACAAGGTGGACGGTAATAAGGTCATTTCACACGTGTTCACATGTATTTCGTCACTTTCCTTTCATATCGTTATTCCATTATAGTAGTGGTGAACAACGTCAATTCAACACACACAAATGTAGTTAGGCCCTTTGACATAATTTAAATAATTTCATGAGCCAGTCCGTAGGAACCGGTCCAAAAGGGACCCGTCCAAAGGGATCAGTCCAAAGGGACAAGGACTCGTCAACAAGGACCTGTCCTCAAGGACTTGTCCACAAGGACTCGTCCACAAGGACTCGACAACAATGACCCCGCCAACAATGACCTGTCAACAAGGACCCATCCATAGGGAACCACTCCCCCACCCTCTTACAAAAGCTATGAGTGGGCATGCGTAAAAAACAAAAACAAGCATGTTAATTCATAGTGGCTGTTCACCGTACACATGCACTTTATGTAGAACAACGTTTAAATCCATATCGGCATTCAAACTCTCACATGTTGCAATTGGAAAGAGAGATTCTCTAAAAAAATTCAATTTCACCCTCTAGTAGGGGTAGGTTTTATTTTAGTAGTGGAAATATATTGTCCATTGGAAAGGGGGTGTCAACCCGAGTTCAATGACACCTCATTCGTCAAAATACGACCACGGGTTCGGGAGTTATCGGGCTGCCGCCATCTTGTGTGGAGGGTGTGGAGGTGGAGGCTGCGGAACTCTCCAAAAACCACTACTCACGGGCTACAACGCACAAAACCTCCCATTAATATTACTCTTCATAAATTCGTCATCACACTGTACGTTTACAGTGGTCGTAGTTTCCGATAATCACGAATGAGAGCTTCAAAATGAGACCAAGTTTCCTGCTGTACGTTTATCCTGGGCTGAGAAAACGTTACGTCAGAAAAAGTATAAGAACTTTTTATTGGGTAGTTGAAAAAAATTGAAACTTGAGATTTGCACTACCAATACTTGTGCCTATCACATATAAAAATTGCATTACCCTCAGCCAAGTAGTTTTCCATGTATATAGTTTTAAGTGAGCGGTTCCTAGAAAAGACGTCAAAAACACGGACAATTTTTCATACAACCACAAATAAATAAATAATTAATAAATATTAAAATAATTGGCTTATATAGTCTAACGAAAAATTAAACAAGGAAAATATTGGTATAACTCGCTTTTCAATAGGTCTCTTGGTTTGGTTGTAATTAAGGCCTAAACTCGAGTATCCATAATAAAAAATCCGATAGTAAGCCTACACGTCCCTCCTCCCAAACTACTCCAGACGCCGTAATAGCACACAACTCGCTACTCCATTTGGTGCATGTCACCGTCCTCCCACTCATCGGGGGTGACCATGCCCCAGTTCTTCTGCGGTTCGAAGTTCCTACTCGCAACACCCCAACACCACCACCTCGGATGGTACAGAACTTTTGCGCGGCCAACTGGCCGGCCTACCGCAATTACATTTCAGAACGGTTGCAGACCAACAATCAGCCCTTGAGCTCGCAATCCTCTGTGGATGCATACACCAAACATCTCCAAGACACCTTACAACAGGCGGCACAGCGTCATATTCCCCTTACCCCATACACCCCTTCCCGACCCCCCCATCCCCCCTAAGGCCCGACGCCTCCTCGCGCTTTCCCACTCCTATCACGCAACATTTCTCCGCACCAGGGATCGCTATTTCCTACAAAGGCATCGCCAGACTCTACGACAAGTAAAGTCTTACATCGAGGCCCATAAGAGGCTCACTTGGCATAAGACCTGCTCAAGGCAGAACGCCGTGTCTCCCTCACTCACCAAGTTCTGGCGCCATCTCAACTGCCTCATGGGTAAATCTACTCCTATGTCGTACCCCATCATTTACAACGACACCGCACCACCAGACGATCCTGCCAAGTTGACCATATTTGCTAATAGACTAGCTCGCGTCTTCCGCGATGCACCTCACCCCACATTCACATACGACGAAGACGAATTCATCGCCACAGTGCCTCTACGCCCACACCTACAGCCTTCAACCACACACGCCTTCTCGCCGCATCCTCTCGATGTCCCTATCACTGAACTGGACATCTTCATAGCTCTCTCACGCACGACCAATACCGCCCCTGGTCCCGATACCATTCGCTATCGGCATCTCAAGGAGGCACCTCCATCGTTTCTCACAGCCTTAACTTATCTATACAACCATCTTCTTCGCACCGGGTTCTACCCCACACCCTGGCGCCATGCCACGATGCTTCTCTTTCTTAAACCTGACAAGCCCCTCTCCTCCCCTGATTCTTACCGTCCCATCTGCCTCACCGCCGTCCTCTCGAAAACCTTTGAGAAAATCCTCACCAAACGAATCCACACCCATCTCCGTCACCACCAGCTCCTTCCCCTCTCACAATGTGGCTTCAGACCCCATTTCTCCGCACAGGATCAACTCCTCCGCCTCTCCGCCATGGTAGCGGAAAACTACAATCGTCCCGCTCCTACATTATTTATCGCCTTCGACTTCGAGAAAGCGTTCGACACGGTCTGGCACGACGCCCTAGTCGTCAAGTTACATTACTTCGACCTCCCTCATACCTACATCCGCTTTCTAAACACCTTCCTCCGGAACCGCACCGCAAGCATCACCATCAATGGCCACTACTCCCGCCCAATCCCCTTCGAACAGGGCGTCCCACAGGGCTCCGTCCTTTCCCCCTTCTCTACGTCTTATTCGTCGCTGACATCCCCCAACCCTCCCCTCCCATGCAACTTCTACAGTTCGCCGACGACACTGCTATCGTCGCACCGTTTGCCACTGTTCAACATATCAACACCCACGTCCAGCCCTATCTCGATCTCTTCACCTCCTGGTGTGGCAAATGGCATCTACGCCTGAATTCAGAAAAAAACACAGACCATCCTATTCCGCCCACGCAGGCGAGCTCTCGTCCCAACCCGCAATCCCGCGAATCTCACTCTCCACCTCCATCACCGCCGCTTAGTCCCCACCCCTACCGTACGATACCTCGGCCTCCTTTTTTGATCAATTCTTCACCTTCCGCCCCTTCTTTAAAACCAAACTCCCGGTGGCACGAAAGCGGGCGTATCTTCTCCGGCGTCTGGCTGGAGCAACCTGGGGACTGAATGAGAAATTACTGCTCCATACTTACAAAGTGCTCATCCGCACATTTTTGGTGTACGGCCATCCTGCGTGGGCTGGATTCCCAGACTGCCCCCTTCGCCCATTTCTCTCAATGGAGCGCCGCCTAGTCCGCGTTGCGATGAGACTTCCATTCACCTACCGCACAGTAGACCTCGTTGACAGAATGCCACTGCCTCCACTAACGACACACGTCGAGCTACTGCAACACCGCTACCTCAAACGGGCGCAGGCAACCAACAACCCCATTGTGTGCCCTCTCCTAAACAAGCCGCTCCGTGCCCCGGTACGTACTAAGCTCGGCATCTACAGCCTCAGGGCACTTCTTCCAGCACCCGACTGGCAACCTAGTCTCCGATTAGCTTGCTTATGAACGCCACTCCACTGGACACTGATGGCATCTTCGCCGGATTCGAAATAGCGAAACAACCATATTTCTCAACACAATCAATTAATTTAAAAAAAAACTTCATCATCTTCACCTTCACACACATTCACCGTCAAATTTCACATCGTTGACATCCTCACTCCTCATTTACCCATTCAATTCATCCGATTTCAACCCCCCTCCCCCATCTTAACTTGTTAAATCGCCACCATCCTCACATCACCAGCTATGCGTTTCTTCTTCTTCTTTCTTTCTTTCTTTCTTTCTTTCTTTCTTTCTTTCTGCTTTCTTTCTTCTTTCTCTCTAGTCCACCAATACCACTCTCGCATCTCAACAAACATCTTGCATTACTCCCTTCTCATCGACATCATTTGATTTTCTCAAACTACCAGCTATATAATTCTTTCTTCCAGTCTCTTTACTACCATAACACTCTCCTTCTCATCTCACAGCACATCTTTCAATACTTCCCTCGCATCACCATCATTCATTAAAAAAAAATCTTTCTTTCTTTCTTTCTTTCTTTCTTTCTTTCTGCTTTCTTTCTTCTTTCTCTCTAGCTCCACCAATACCACTCTCACATCTCAACAAACATCATTCATTACTCCCTTCTCATCACAATCATAAAATAATAATAATAATAATAATAATAATAATAATAATAATAAAAACATCACCTTATGATCTGGACTTAAACACAGCCCCCCTTTTCTTTTTCCCCAATAAAATTTAAAATTCATATTAATCTCAGAGCGAGCAATAGAAGTTCCTTCGTCTACTTTGGCAATTGCGGTAGTTGTTTCCGTGGTTTCCGCGTTTTCTTTGTTTCATCAAAATTTCCGACATTTAAAATTATACATACGCACAATGAAGCAGTCACCCTTCTCCTCCACATCCCCCTTCCTGCATCTAACTCTCCCTTCTCAAAACAAAACTTCGCCCCCCGTACCCTTCTCCAAATTTCTCCAGCAATGCCCCAACCAAAATTCTCACACACTTTCTTCCAAATCCTAAAACCAAACCCACCCATCACCAAAATTTCCACCTCTCCTAAATACCTTAACCCCCTGGCCCGAAGAGACGGCGAAACCGTCTAAGGGGGCCCGCCGCCGCAGGGGCAATAGCCATGCGGCGGAATGAAACGACTGCATATATATATATATATATATATATATATATAATATGTTCTTGTTAATTAATGTAGGTGCTTGCGATATAATGTTCATTTAGCCCCGTGCAATTTGGTGTGTACATAGATATAGGATTGGTTTGATAGCCTGTGTTATTGTGGAGTCTGTAATAGTGGGTGTAGACTATTTGTAATTGAGACTAGGAATGAGAAGGAGGCGGCCGAGGGTTTAAATTAGGAACCATCGCAGCATTTGCCTGAAATAAAAGCCACGTAAAACCACATCTAGGACAGCTGTGGTGAGAATCAGAACGTCCTCTTCACAACTTTGTCTTCCGAGGCTGAGTGTGTAACGCAGTGGCAGCGAATATGTAATGTAGTGGCAGTGAGCCATGACGCCCCTAGCAGAGTTCTCACGGCACGCACTGTCACACTCATAAGGACCCCAGATTCTAATGTGACATCGAGAGCGGTAAACCTGAGATTAATGTTATTGGTTTAGAACCCTACATGTCCCCTTTTTCCGTAACCCACTAAAATTGTTGGTCCTCAAGCAACACCCCTTGTTGAATAAATAAATTAGTCAATTTATAATTAAAATTTTCTTAATGCAGCCAATGGCCATGTAATTTTCTTTTCAGGACGGGTCAGGGAAGGGATATTGGAAGGAAATCGGCCGTGGACCTATTGAAAGGAACCGTCCCGGCATTTGCCTGGAGGTGAAAATGGGAAACCACGAAAACCATTTTCAGGACGGCCGAGGAGGGATTCGAACCCACACTCTCCCGATGCCAGCGAGGCATGAGGTAGCGCTTTAGCGCTCTCGGCCACCGCGGCCGGTCAATTTATACCGACAGCTTTCAGATGGCTGGACCTGTATTTTCTAACATGAGAACTAGATTCGATATCTCCCCTTCATTGATCTCTTTGATCCTTTACCACCGCAACCACCCCGGATGTTGGGTGACCTCCGTATCACTGACAGATGTTGCTATTTATGTATGTTAGTCATTTCCATTGGGTTAGAATACATTAATTTGGTGGCCTGGACCCCGTGACAATTAGAGAGCCGCAGCCCCTCCTTGAAGCCTGCAGCCGTGCCATTAAGATAAAACCTAAAGAATTTATTACATTTTATTGCTTGATCTCTGGCCGAGCAATCGAACCCTTGCAGCTGCACAGTAAACAGCGTCCCCTCGAATCCTATAAAAGACTAGGGAATTTTACCCTGAGCGTCAGTTGCCACCCACCATCTACGAGAGGCTGTACAGGTCGCAATATCGAAAGAGCACTTAGCTGTCCTGGCGCTGTCCCGTCGTATATAACTTATATACGATGCAGATGTCCACAACGATCTTCATCATTTGGTTGAGTTCAGGTAAGAACTAAAATTTCAAATCGTTCGTTTGCATCGCGGAAGACTTTACTCTGTAAATGTATAGTAATCTAGAGAAGTGAAGATATAGTTTACTTCACCATAACCTATCTTGTTCTGCCGGTAATATCTATGTGAGGTATCTACCCTTGTGTGTATTAAAGTCTGTCAGCGTACAGGCTGTTCATCATCATTGCCTCTGTGTTTAGAGCATAACACAGACGCAATAGTGTGAGTGTAAAATCGCGATTTAACATAAAAACCCATATGTACGTGTAATTGTAACATCATTCTTTTTATCAATACTTCAGAGTGGAATAAATCTTTTCATACTAAACTAGTTTCTGCATGAACATCCTTCCTCTCTTCTTACGTATTAAGTTGTGGCCAGTCGGCCATTTGAACTCAAGGTGTGAGACACTCGTTCGAGTGACGGCACACAATCCGAGATAACAGATCTATATGATATTAACGACATCAATATTCTTCAAGGTGTTCTGGTCTTGAAGACGAGCGTAATTTGGTTTCGAACCAACGTACGCTTGCAAGCAGCGGACAAGCCTTTCCAACCCGCTCGCGCTGCGGTAACAAGTGTACCCCGTTCTGGCATTCAGATCAGAGTTACATTTTTAGCATAGCCGGACTGTAACCCCGACCTCAGGGAATGAGAGCCAAGAATGCTAGCCACTTCACCGCGAGATGGTTCCTAATAAAATACAAAGGAATGCTAACTGCTACTTTCGTTCAGTCTTCAGTGTAGACAGTAATTGATACCTGCGCGAATCCGCAAGTGCAGAGCGAAAAGGAGGAGAAGGGGTGTAGTGGAGGGGGTCACTGCTCCTGTGCTCCTGGGAAATACACTGCCGTACACTGCCGTGCAATTCAGTTACAGTAATATTAGGAGCCGATGTGAACATTTCCGTAGCAATGAGCGAGGTGAACGTTTCTCCCCTCTCAATCACGCTGCAGCACATGGACTGGCTCGCTCACGAATACGCCATCGCCCATCAGGTAATAATTGCGGTCTAACCTCAGCACTTATTTCAACACCATTTGAATTAGATGGAAGGTAGAGGGAAGAGGGGCGCATACATTTTCTTTCCGTTCAATGGTGATCACGACGTCAAATTGCTCTATAAAGTTGTCGTAAAGGCCCGTGTATCTGGGCTTGTGTAATTTGTCTGATAAACCTGTGTTTCTGTGGAGATTGTAGTAGTGTGTAGCTGTAATTATTACGGTTAGGGATGGGAAAGTGCCTCAGGGACGTACTCTCCCAGCATTTTCCTGGAAGGAGTATGAAGAAAGAGACAAAATACCACACTCAGGATAGTTGCTGCAAGCGGCGGGATTCGAACCTCCGATCTCCGAACTTCCTTCAGCTTCCCGTTGTGGTCGCGTTGGGCGATTTAACGCGCACAGTTATGCCGAGTGATTGTTGCTCTATAACGGCTACGTGCGGTCGAGATGAGTGACTAGTCTTTTCTGCATTATCAGAGACGGATGGTCAAGGGACATTCCGTCTCTCCGTATTTTCAAGTCTACTTGTGAAAAGTTGTGTGCTACAAACTTACAGATTTATTGACTATTGGCGCTACTTCAAAGTCTTGTCTGTTACGAGTGTATGAGGGTGGGGGGTGATTGCATAACCCCAAATCTGATATCGAATGAATATTGCTGGTAATTTTGTGATAGTGATGTATGAAATAGCCGGCCCCGTGGTGTTGGGGTAGCAAGCCTGCCTCTCACCCGGAGGCCCCGGGTTCGATCCCTGGCTCCGTCAGGGATTTTAAAACTGACGTGAGGGTTGGAACGGGGTGCACTCAGCCTCGTGATGACAATTGAGTAGCTGTCTGACAGTGAGACAGCGCCCCGATCACGAAAACCAAGATTAACGGCCGAGGGGACCCGACGCGCTGATCACGCGTCACCCCAATATCTGCAGGCCGAATGGCTGGGCAGCGGTCGCTTGGTCGGCCTTAGCCCGTCATGGGCTGTATAGTGCCAGGGGTTGACTTTTGTTGTTGTTTGATGTATGAAATTGTATCGACACTTCTTCTTAGATAGCTGTGGTTGTTGATTCTTTTAGGGGCTTTGCGACATCGTGGTCATGTGTTTAGAATTTGCCCGATAACATGCGTCACTGTGATGTCTCTACTAGTGTGTGTATTTGTAATTGAGGTAGGATTTGGGTGGCCTTAAGTTAGGTACCATCCCGATATTTGCCTGGAATAGAAGCGTGGAATCCACATAAAACCACTTCCATGATGGTTGAGGTAGTAATCGAAACCGCCCCTTCTGAATTTTACGTCACGAGGCTGAGTGTACCCCGTTCCAGCCCTCAGTCCAGAATTAAAGTTTTTTGCAGAGCCAGGAATCGAACCCGTCAAGAATGCTAGCCACTACGCAACGAGACGGACTCTTAGATAGTTGTCTGCAAAGCAGACACGTAGCAGGCGAGACAAATATAGCGTTTTATACGGTAGCTCTCAAGTAAATAGGTCAAAGTGTCAGTCTGATATGAAAAGGTCGTGCGAACCAATTGGCCGAAGTGAATACTCGAACTAGCCAGCGTCAACACGAAGATGCCATCACTACATACAAGATAATAGCGTCACATGTTTGGGAAGACATTTACTCAATCAGACTGTTATGATCTGGCGCAGACCAATGAGATTACAGTATGTGGTACAGGCCACATTTAGGAACGTCAGCGACGATTATCCAAGATTTATGTTAGTTAGTTAGTAATTGTTGTTTTAAGGGGCACAACAGCGAGGTCATCTGCTCCTTCCAAGATTCATGAATCTGTATTTAATGTAAATAACGTAAGTTTTCTGAATACGTTGAATTGTTGCTAACTTAAAAAAAAACGGTTATCCTCCCAGCTTGGATGCACCCACGGACCCTGCGAGAGGTCATTCCTCTACCGTCACAAGGACGATGTCTGGAAGCTGTGTCAGCAGATAAACTCGGGATAGTGACAGGCCCATCGCCCAGTCGACCGCTAACTTGGGTCTAATTAAGGAAGGATCAGGCAAGGGATTTTGAAAGAAAGGCAACCGTAGACCTGTTGAAAGAACCGTCCCGGCATTTGCCTGATGGTGAAAATGGGAAAACATGGGAACCATTTCCAGGACAGCCAATGTAGGATTCGAACCCACGTTCTCCCGATGCCAACGAGGCACGAGCTAATGCGATGGCGCTCTTTGCCACCGTGGCCGTTAATTAGTCAATAAATATACACATAATTCCTAATTGACATTACCTTGCAATTATCTTGCTCACAGACGATAATTACGGCACTTATCATTAAATAAATATTATTTTTGTCGGTTGGCGGCATTGCCTTCCTGCACACTACTTCTGTTCTGTTCAAACATGGCGGTGTATTTACATTTTCTGTACATTACAGCAATATTTCTTCCCCAGAGTTTTCGATTGATTTCGCCTTAAATAGGGCCGATAACCTAGATGTTAGGCCCCTTACAGCAACAATTATCAATATCAATCGCCTTAAATACACGTGTTTCTTGATGTTCTGTGAAAAAGAAGTGCCGTAATCTTGGCGTTTTCAATTGGATGTAACCTGTAAACCAGTACCGGTATTTCCATTTCTGTTGTAAGTACCGATAATGCATTATGTATTATTCAATTGATTTCTTAAGAGAGTGCTGATATTATCGATGGGATTCTTATGAGAGCCATGCATTATTATTTGTGGACTTCCGTGGTCGTAGAAAGCTAGATTAATTTAATTATTTTTTTGTTAGATTTTGTATTTCATGGTTTCTGTACCTCATTCTGTATATTTTGTATGTAGGTTATGGGAAAACATCACTCAGAATCTTGTGTTCTTGGCTGCAAAATTAGAGGTTGGAGATACGCTCCTTTCATCGCTTCTCAGTTGATGACTCAAGGTATATATCAATAATTAGGCTATTCTGTAATTATTTAGTCAGATTCCTTTGATGGCACTTTTTAAATTAAATTTAAAGTGATGATCCTCACGTCCTACGTGGAGTAATTGCCACTGGGAGGGAGTATGGAAAAACAACGCTCAGGACAGCTTCTGTCAGTGCGGGGAATCAAATCTCCAACCTCCAGAGTTGCTGCAGTCCCCCATTGGGGGCGCTATGCTCCCAGTGTATATCTTGGTTTAGAGTTCACACATTTCTATACTCACAGCAGTGTCCACATGAAAACTCCACAAACAATTCGATCTTGAAAAGGAAGCGTGCTAAAGTTTGAAAATGTGACGCATCTTGTTCTGCCCCTCGCTCTGAGCACTATACCACTATTGCGTGTTCAGAAACAGTCAGCAATGCTGTGATCATCCTACAGTCAGCTCTCAGCTGTAACTGTTTAAAAAGAAAATTAATTGCTTTGTAAAATAGACTTTGGGACTACCTTGCGCACCCTCTCGATAACCTCTGTCTCGCTGTCACTGGCAGTACTTGTAACTACTGTAGTTCTACATCTCAGCCCTAGATGGGTGAAGTGTGACCTTCACCGTCCGGAGTAGAATGCACTGTTTTATTAATTCATTCATTAATTTTGTACACTTGAATTAATCGTACAGTATGTGGGCTGTAACATGTAGGCCTACAATGACTACGATGCGACTAACATAACCTAATCAATTTGTAAGCGACTTGAAGTGTTCGAAACTTGTAATTACTGTCTAATTAGGTCTACTCACTCGGCCAATCTGACAACTGCCATGTTTTAAGTATTTTTTTTTTTAGTAAGATCTCTTGATCCAAAACCTTGACTTAATGAAGCTAGTTATTTTTATTGGATGATGTGTGTAGGCCTAATATGTGGTTCAATTTTGTTTTTTTGTGTGGGGTGAGGTATACCTCCCACCTACACCCACTCCCCAAATATCCAGCTGGAGGAATTTTGGGTATTAGTGACCCATGTGGACTCACATGTGGATTAGTTACATTAATCACAGGCTTAAAATTTTAGTTATTTATTAAAGGGTGAGGGAGGCAGTCCTTTGGGTTGGATCAATCATAGATGTCCATTACATTAATAAATAGCTTCTGTATTTTGCTAAAATAAAGGTAGCGCTAAATGAACATAGAACGAGCGATAACATTCTCTATAATAGATGAATTAGCCAAAATACCTTATGAAACGATGAGAAATAAATCAGGGAGCGATGTTTTAATATATGTTTCCTCCTCTGCCGTCTGTGACCCACCCAGCCATCCCAAATAGGATCACAGCATATAGGCTATAGGCTAGCGAAAATTACAGCTGTGGGTGCCATTGTTCAAATCAATCATCTTCAAAACAGTACCATAACAGTACTGCCAAACAAAGAAGTGCCCAGTTTAGTCTCTTGTGTGCAGCACTCGGTTCACTGCTCTTAATTAGGCTAGTGTGTGCAATATTTTCACTTCTCTGTAATGATTTTTTTCCCCACGGCTGAAATAAGTTATTTTTGTTATATGCTCTGTAATTATTATGCAGTATATCGCTCCGCTGTAATAAATATGTATAATTTTTTCGTACAACATTGGTTTTGATAATGGTTACAGCCTAACGCATCCCGATAAACTACTTTTTTTGATCAACAGTGATTTTGTATCCCAGTTCCTTTTATCAACAGTGATTTTGTATCTCGCATGTTGGCAGCAATGTGTGCGCCTTGGTGCGTGCTGCTAGAGTGAGCGATGATGACAGTTGAACGAGATGCAAGCGCTGTCGAAACATGGCAGCCGTTTTTAAAATATCAATAATTAGAAAAACATATGTATGTACTTTAGCACATCATGAGGTTCGGTAGTGACCAGGGTTCCTAATTTCAATATGTAATATCGCACAGAAGATGAAACAAGGACACAAGGTATGTAAAAGTTACATTCATGTCTGCTGCAAGTATATAATCCGCGTTCCACTTACATTCAGAATTAAGGTAGCACTGAATGAAAGTTGAACGAGCGATAACATTCTCTATAAGGGGCCGATTATATTCTTGGTAATTTGTGTCAATGATTTTCTGTAACAGCGAGATGGATACAAGACAAATATAATTGGTTTATTGTATGCCAAAGTAATGGTTGATATAGGCTAGTTAGTATATTTATTCCCACATGTTACTTTACCTAGGTATTAATTCTGAATGAAAGTAGAACGCAGCTTATACACTTGCATCAGACATGAATGTGACTTTTACATACCTTGTCTCTTTGTTTCATCTTCTGGGCGATATTACGTAGGCCTATTGAAATTAGGAACCCTGGTCACTACTGCACATCATATATATGTGCTAAAGTGCAGGGTGCCAGGAAATGTTCTCTGCAGATGCGAGAGGTTGCGTCATCAGTTTATTTCGCAGCACGGTGTCCCTGATAGGGCGAAGGCAACATGTGTGGGCTGTGAGCTGTCGAAATCGTCAGTGCATTTAGTTAGATTATTGGAAGAGTGCAACAGTATGTTATGAATGGCTGGGTGAGTATAAAGTTTACTGTTTGTTATGATACAAGCGACAGCCGTGCTGCCAACGTAACTGGTGAATTAATCTCTCGCAGCAGCTTGTAGGCACTGCGGACAACATACCCTGGCGCCCAGTATGTAAATATGTGTTTCTATATTTTGCTCTTTTAAAAACGGCTGCCATTTTCCGACAGCGCTTGCATCTCATTCAACTGTCAACAAGGTCCACTCTAGCGGCACACACTGAGGCGCACAAATTGTTGCCAACGTGTGGGATACAAAATCACTGTTGATAAAAAAAAGTGGCATACAAAATCACTGTTGATAAAATAATCATTGATCTGGACGCGTTAGGCTATAACCATTGTCAAAAACCATTGGAATGGACGAAACGAAGGTTAGATTGGTCAGGTGTTGGCGAGGTTGGTAGTACTGTTTTGATGATAGTTGATGTGAACAAGGGCAGCCACAGCTGTAATTTTGCCTATATAAGTCGTGATTCTTTTTGGGATGGTTGGGTGGGTCACAGAGAGCGGAGGAGGAAACATCTATTTAAACTTCATTCCCTGATTTATTTCTCGTCGTTTCATAAGGTATTTTGGCTAATTTATGTACTATAGAGAATGTTATAGGTGTATTATCCAGAGTAGGGATCTGACAGTTCGGCGGAGAACTGTTGAACTAAAGGCAGCGATGCCACGAATGCTGCTGGCCACCACGCGCATACTTCCATCCTCCCGCTCTTTTCCTCATGCTCATAATATCATTAGCACCATTATTACATTTATTACATTTTTATTCAGATGGTTTTCAAAAATCTTAAACAAACCAATGCTTAAATCTGTTCGGTGCAAACTGTAAAACAAAATATTAGCCCGTCAAATTGAGGAGAGGCCTCAATTATTGTAATGAATAGCAATAACAATATTACGAATACTATCATAAAGCAAAAATGATCAAAGCGAAACGACAACACGTGATTTTTTCCGTGATTTTTAGTTATTTATATTTCCTGTAGAATAAGTTTCAAGTCACAAGTAACACACAATTGTATTACAAAATATAGGCTCATTGTGTAGACTATTAAGTCACCCTTTAGAAGACAGAAGCTAATCACAGTAGTCTTACTAATTACAAGAGCAGAGGCGGTAGCCTACGCTCCTGCGCGCGACTGAATGGAATTAATGTTTTGCCTGATGCTCAGAACTGACACTAACACTGCTACATACTTAAATAACGGTCTCTAATGAATTATAAGTATAAATATAAGTATAAAGTATAAATAAGTATAAATCCTACATGAAAAAGTAATTAACGAATTAAATCAAACAATTATAACTCATTAAAACAACAGATTATGAAACGCAGCAAGGTGAGTGTGCACTGGAGGCAACCAAACAAGCGACTGATCGGCGACAAGCACGTGGTGAAATAGCATCATTCAAATTGGCAGCGCTGTATAGTTTCCATGGCAACAAGCCATGCGAGCGATCTAGTCGCCAGCTGTTTTTGTCCAGTGGTGCTGAATTGTCAGATTCCAACTCTGGAAAATATACCTATAGGTTATTGTTCTTTCATGGGGCGGAACTACGTGGCCATCTGCCCCTTATGGAGAATGTTATCACTCGTTCTACTTTCATTCAGTGCTACCATAATACCACATTGTGGTGTGATAGGTGCCACTCCTAAGGTCCTGGGCTAGTTTCCAAGTAATTTAATTCTGGTCTGAGGGTTGGAACGACTCACAATCAGCTTCGTGAGCCAGAACTGAGAAGAGGTAGGTTCGATTCTCACCTCGGCCATCCAAGAAGTGGTTTTCCGTGGTTTCCCCACTTCCACTCCAGGCTAACGCTGGGATTGATCCTAACTTAAGGCAATGGCTGCCTCCTTTCCACTCGTCACCTGAATTACAAAAAGTAGGCTATACTGCTCGGGTCCATTTTCCATGTTCTGTGAACTTGCGGGGTGAGGAGAAAGAGCAGGGGAGGGTCAGGCGAGAAGAGAAGGGCCTGTCAACTGCCCGCCGTGATATCTGGTATTCCTTTCTATTCCAATAATGCTAACTTAGGACTGTTGCTCAAACCACTGTGGTGTTACGAGTGAGTGAGTCACCGACCAATGTATTTGGTTCTGTACTATGCACGGACCAAGGAACCTCATCACTCGTCAACACTTCTGCGATGCACATTTCTCTCAGGTTCACGCAGCTTAGACCCGAGCAGTACAAACTACTACAGATACTACAATAACACAGATTATTATACAAATCCTACATACTTCCAAATACATGGGGCTAAATGAATTAATATCAACAACACAATGATTCTACAATAAGAGATTCTTTTAAAATGTAGTTATAGTAGGTGCAACCATAGCCTACACATATCAGCAAATTCAAGTTCTCCATTTGAAGCATTACATATTTTATTAAGTTTACTGCTTCAACATACAAACTTGCATGTGTTGTAGGAATTTGCTGTTCATCAGTGTTAGCCATGGCATAAAGGAGGGAAGAGGTTCATAATCCTGTGCTATAGCCTACTGTTATGCCTTGGTAAGAAAGAAGAAAGGAACTTGCCTCAACACGTACTTTTAGGAGGACCAGATTTGATTTTTGTATTTTTGCTAAGTGTGATCTTGGCTCTCGCTGTTATTTTTCTTCGTTGACAACTTTTTAAATAAAACATGATGATTTCTAGCAGTATTGAGTGTTTTTCTTGTTTTTCGTTGAAAGTCCTATTTTTCCTTTCCCCTTCACAGGATGCCATAGAATTTACTGTATTAGTGTGCGATGATTTTTTTGATGTACTTACTGTATTTCACCCTGTAAAAATTGGTGAACTGGATATATTTTAAAGGGAATATGAAATGAACTACTGTATAGACATTTTGTAATATCCAATTATTTTTCTGAAATTTCAGTCTCCCAATGAATTTGGCACTAAGTACACTAACAATTTTAGTGTGATCTGGTTACACCACCTGTTTACTTAGCATTCTCTCTTATCATTTTACTGTTATTGTTAACAGCATCAAGCATTTTAAGATATGAATATTCTCCCTTCCCAGTACTTTTCCTTTGCAGTTTATTCTAATAACTGATTGGTTATAGGCCTAATTAGGCCTAATGTGGTTAATTGGAAGGGACCATATTTTTAAGGTGAGTAGTAATATGCTGCAGGCCTTTTAGTAGCCTAATTCTTGTCACCAATGCAATATGCTCCAATTGCAACTGAAAGAAATGTATACATGTAAATTATTGATGAGGTCATGTCCTAAAATAGGGGCAGATGACGTCGTAGTTCCGCCCCTTAAAACAACAATAACTAACTAACATGTCCTAAATGCTGTGATTGTTCATTTCAGAGTTCAGGAATTCACAATTTCCCACTTAGGTATTATTTAAAAAAAATGTTATTTGGTATTTTGATTGTGATTTATTTCTTGATGATCATATGATTATCTCCACACTTAAAAACGTGCTATAAGTATTGGGAAGATTGTGATTTTCGGAACATTGAAGTGGGCAGAGCATTTAGGACGAGAATATTTAGCGGAACGAGGGGAAGGGGTGGGGTAGGCTACCCGCACGGCCGTGCTTCACGTCAACTAGTACCGCGGTCAAACACCAGACAGCGCTGAAGTCTTAGGTGCCAAGTATTAGCATGGCTGTCGGCTATCTGTAGTAGTAGCAAATAGCTTATAAAGATAATAGCGGAAACTCGGCCGCAAAAGCATGCGCTCGTTTGGAGACAGCGATCACAGTGCCATCTCTTGGTGCGAGTTGACAGCATTACTCTCCTTGCCACCCACAGCTAGCATTTTTGAGAGCGCACCGACCGAAATTGCATTGTGAAGTTAACATATGTCCCGGCTTCATATTTAGGCAGCAAATAATTTAAAGATTAGTGTTAAAAGAAACAAAAGATACTTTGTTCTGTACAATATTTATATAGAATTCTAAAAAATACTGGACTGTTTCTGCATATGATATGCTTTGCCATAGGCAGTAGAACTGAAGGCACTGCACCAGGCCAAATACTGAAAATTACAAGGAAATTTAGCCTAAGCACATTGGTTTTAATCTATCCTTTTTGACATACTGGTATTTAAAAACGAGTTGAACACGCTTAATTACATTAAAAAAACCAGTTACGGTACCTTCTTATATATTTCCTAATAAAGTCAGTAAAATTAAAATTTGTGTTTCTGAACTTGTTAGATTACACCAACCTCCTTAGCTTTAATAGTGCAATACGTACACTTTAGAGGCAGATGACCTCGCTGTTCCACCCCTTATAACAACAATAAATAACTACGTACACTTTCAATCGGAAATATTGAAGCATGTTGTTTCTTGACTAAACAAGTTTTTGTTCCTGAAATCTTTCTCCACAAAGTGGTCTGATCATACGACATGAGTTCTGTTTAAATGGTCTGGGCCATTCCTTTTCAATACGTCATCTAAGTCAGCTCTTTGGCTTCGAATAACCCACAGCGTGCATCTATATATAAATAAAGAACAGGCTAAAATATGCTAAGTTATGTTGTAAAAGCATTCTGTATTAAAAGAAAACCGAACTATCAGTGTAATGGTAGGCTACTTGTTTACAATAATTTCTTGGGAACCCGAAGAATGATTTTGGGTCACTTTGTTGTTTATAATTATTACAGCCATATATGGCACAAATACTCCCCGTATCGACCATTACAATTGGATGATTAGATCATCCACAGGTCAATAATTTCTTATAATTGTTTCGTTGGATCTCACGGTTGTAAATCAGCTGGTCTTACGTTGCCAACTCGGACCGCTAGGTGGTGCTAGGGAGCGTGTCTCCTGTTTTGACGAGGAGTTTCCGCTATTATCTTTATAAGCTATTTGGTAGTAGGTAATCTGTGGTACCAACGCTAGCTTGCCTTGTAGTAGTACCTGCTGACAACGTTAAAAGCACTAGCTGTCATCGCGTACGACGACGTAGTTGAGTTATACTTCTATAGATGGCAGCAAAATCGGAAAATTGGTGAGTATTCATGTTAATGTTGTATATTTAATTAATATTTGAATATATATCAATAGTAAATACATATTGCAGTGCTTAGAAAGGAATACAATCGGTTTCGAACAATATTACACAAAGAAATTGAATTATATTGAATCACACATCGATTTTAGTCGATACACTGCGCTCGAAAACGATATCAGATACTATCGATATAATTCAAAGTAAGAGCTGGTTGTTCCAACGCTTCCCGTAATTCAAACGTGATATTTCTTAATTCGATTGATAGGAAGTACAGCACGGACAATTAAATAATATTGGTGTGTGATAAGTGCAGCTGTAATTTTGTCTTACAATTCATTTTTAATATTGAAGTATAGTAGCCTACTCTTTCTATTTGTACATATCTGTGGAGTAGGCCTGTGTCATGCTATGTGCTTTGTGGAAACATCCACAACTATTCTGATAGAGCCTATGTTTTCTTCTCTACCTGATATCACAGGGGAAGAAATCGCCTATTATAAGACCAATTACTAAAATATGAAAGAAAGAAAGGAATATAAAGTAGAGGTGGGGGGATAGAGTAGGGGAAAGGGAGGGGTAGGCACGGGCCGGGAGGGGAGAGGAGCGAGTAGGCCAGGTAGGGGACGGATCGCGCTCGAGAGTGCATCGTCACGCCATCTCATATTGTCAGTTGGAACTATTTGCGTCGAGCAATAGGTTAGGGTCAAAATTTTGCATTAAGTTGCAGCTCTACCCATATATCCTCCTTGCTCAGAACATCAATGTGGTGAGTGTGTGTACTGGCTTGTGCGGGAGAATCAAGTGTGATAGTGAAGGAAGCAATTATAATCTGAAATGTCGTCGTCCATAGAGGTTCACGCGGGCTTTCAGAAGATTCGGTGGGATACGTCGTATTTTAGAGCTTCTACGCTAAAGAAAGTCAAACAGCTCAATGGAAGTAATCACATATTTCAGGTGAAGGAACGACGGTAATTCTGCACGCCGTGAGAATTTGCCTTTTCGTAACTTTACGAACTTTTACGAGGTATATTATTGAAAATATAGGTTTTATGATTTACATACCTTTTACGGAGTTCTTGGGAGTCGTTTCACAATCTCAACATCAAGTGCCGCACCTCAATAATAATTGTTTCACGAAAATAAAGAATTCTTATAGTGTTCGTTTCACTACGGACGCCATCTTGGACACGTCATGTGACACCATGTGTGACACCATGTGACTACGTTACCAACATGTCGCACACAAAATTCACTATTTCACACGTAAAGTTAGAAATTGTTTTTGACACACATATTATTGAGACGTAAATAATGACTCAGACGTAAAGGTACTGCCTGGCCGAAAATTACTGCTAGTATCACAAGCAAGGGGGTCTGGGGCCTAAGCCCCAGGTTAGGTTTGGTTTTGTATGTAAAACATTAATAAAATACAATTTATGTCCGCTACTAGGTTAGGTACTGCCTGGCCGAAAATTACTGCTAGTACCACAAGCAAGGGGGTCTGGGGCCTAAGCCCCAGGTTAGGTTTGGTTTTGTATGTAAAACAATAATAAGATACAATTTATGTCCGCTACTAGGTTAGGTACTGCCTGGCCGAAAATTACTGCTAGTACCACAAGCAAGGGGGTCTGGGGCCTAAGCCCCAGGTTAGGTTTGGTTTTGTATGTAAAACAATAATAAGATACAATTTATGTCCGCTACTAGGTTAGGTACTGCCTGGCCGAAAATTACTGCTAGTACCACAAGCAAGGGGGTCTGGGGCCTAAGCCCCAGGTTAGGTTTGGTTTTGTATGTAAAACATTAATACATGACACGCAATCCATGGCTAAATTACGACTGACGATTTGGATTTGGCGCAATTATAAATTACATTATCGACGCTCTTTTGTTTCTTTCTATACACGGTGCGAGATAGTACCAAACGCGAGGGGTTGGCATTCCTGACATAGTGACAAGATGTCTACCCGATACTTCATTTTCAACTATATAAGTAGTGTCGCTATTTGGGATGGCTGGGTGGGTCTATGACAGCGGACGAGTCAACATCTATTAATTTATCATCTCCAGATACCATTACTACAGGTACTTTGGCTAATTTCATTACTAATTTTTTTTAAACACAAATTCTCGTGGTGTGCAGCGCTACCGGAACGACTGGGAGAATAAATATCCAGCTTCTGTTTTAGAGAAACGAGCATTAATCAACCGCCTTATGCTGCTAAACTTAAGGTAATATTTACCTTTCTTTTTGGTCCACAAATCATATGTATATTTAGACTATTAATTTTAAACATAACTTTATTATATATATTTCCCGTATCCATAGCCGTTGTAAATTATTTTTCATTAATTAATGCTAGTCTTTTTAAAAAATATTTAACAGATCGATTGCAACAGGAACATTCAATCAGCCGAGTGTGAATGCAAAGCAGGCCTTTCCAAATGCTGCAAGCACATTGCTGCGCTTTGCATTTATGTTAATACCGAGAGAGATTCTTCGAAGACTTCCTTCCTGCAACAATGGGAGAAACCTAAGAATGTTATCGCGGAATATTCTAAAGGTGAAACTGAACTATACGAGAAAATTAAAAATATAGGCTGTGCTTTTACAAGAATTTTGAAGGCCGAGTGTGAAGGTGAATCCATAATTATCTCCACTTATATTGTTGAAGCTATCGTGGATGATGCTGTAGAACAGAGCGAAACAAGACTTTTACTTCAGTGTCTTCAGCAATTAGACCATCAAAACGTTAATGAACTGTTTAGATGCTATGGAATAAATTACCTGCCAAGTGGCAAGATATCACTAGTGCCAAAAAATTATGAGTCCATGTTGCCATGTGACGTCCTGTATTTTTATTTTGACAACGTGCAAGTCACAAAATCGCAGAAGGATGTTATTGCGATTGAGACTAGGGCTAAATCCAAGAATCCTGCTTGGTTCCATCAAAGAAAATTACGCATATCGTCCAGCCAGAGCGTACACAAGATCATGACACTGCAGAGTAGAGATTTTAATAAACTGGCATCTCA
Source organism: Meconema thalassinum (assembly GCA_946902985.2). Taxonomy (NCBI): domain Eukaryota; kingdom Metazoa; phylum Arthropoda; class Insecta; order Orthoptera; family Tettigoniidae; genus Meconema; species Meconema thalassinum. The sequence goes on along the minus strand of OX336389.2, from coordinate 1,053,761,312 downwards.
GCTTCTTGTTTCCAAAGACATAAACAGTCCTGCAGTGAGATACGGAAGAGATAATGAGCAGAGGGCACTTCAGGAATTCTGTTTATCGTCCCAATGTTGCGTGTCACAGCTGGGTTTGTTTATAAAGGAAGAGCAACACTGGCTCTGCTGCAGCCCGGATGGGATAGTGCTAGGTCAGGAATGCCTTTCTCTTTTGGAGATTAAGTGCCCTTACTCGTGTCGGGAAAAGTCTGTGGTTGATGACAACACGTGTAATGTTCCATATTTGTATATTAACATTGATGGTGATATCAAGTTAAAGGAAACTCATGTATATTACACCCAGGTACAGGCAACATTGTATATTTTGAACCTCAACTTCTGTGACTTGTTTGTATATTCTCCAAAGAAAAGTGTGAAAGTGAGTGTCTCCAGAAATGAAGAATTCCTTTCAAATATTATTCCCACAGTAGAGATGTTTTATTTCGAACATTACCTCAAGCTAATTTTCAAGCGTTATACATAGTGTTACATTGTCACCATTCTCACGCTGGGTTTTACCACTATTCAGACATTGGAAGCATTATATAATTTATACTCGAGTTAGAAATATAAAAAACAGTGAATTAGATTGGTGTAATCATGTACAATTCAATAATTATATAAGCATGTCTAAGTTGGTGTAATCATGTACAAATCAATAATCATACAATCATGTCTAAGTTAAGGACCTGCCTAAAATATATCAGTCGTCTAATTTAATGATAGGAGGACTGAAATTCAATAAGACACCTATGAGATGAACAATCTTGTCTAAATGAGGTACCAAATCCATAGTAACTCAGTTACTTAATATTTTATAAACCTTCATTCTATGTATGGCTCTTTCAACATGAATTCTGACAGATGCTATATCATATGTTGATTCTACTTCCTCAGCTGAAAACTGTGGATTAAATGCAAATGGTGGCATTACTATTACTGCGTTCTTATTTTCAACGCACGTTTTTATCTGTGGGAAACCTTTATCACACATAACAAGATTTCCTGCTTGAATATGATTTAGTATACTGGAATGTACGGTAATGTAGCTGTCAGTCGCTCTTCCACCATAACATTTGGAAAGAAAAGAAATATAACCTGATGGAGTAATGGCAACCAGAAATTTTACAGTGAATGCATTTTTGTAATGAGAGAACATTAAAATTCTTTGACGAACACTTTGCAGTCTTTCACAGTATACTTCAGTACAATATATAATGCACGTGCAATTTTCAAAATCACATTTAAAGGAATTTGGCTTAGTACATTTAATAGTGGATGGTTGTGGCCAGAAAATCCATTTCTTAGTTTTCTCAAAAAGATGGTAACTTAAAGGGTAAATTTAAAGGCAGCAGAAGCCGTAGTCCTGCGACAGTTAAATATAACGCCGAGTGCAGCAAAACTAATACCCAGTTTGCACTTCATTAATAGGAGAAGTAACATTTTCCCTGTCAAGAGTACAATTATGATGAACAGAAGGTAACAACGATAACAGGATACGAAACACTGCCAGCTTTACACCCGCTATTTCAACAAGATTATGTTTGCTTTCTTTCACTGACCGGTATCCACAAAAATAATGCTTCTTATCCAAAAGGTCCACATTAACACTAAAGTCTTGTTTTAAACAAGTGTCAGTCATTGTTTGTTTGTTCGCACGGGGCATTGGCAGATTTGTCTGGACTTCTGCTTCGCAATTATTTCTCAAAGAAGAAAACAATATGTTCACCTCCGTCTTGTCACTATATACGGTCACAATATCCGTCTGTGTGCTCGCGTCATTGAATGAACCATACTCCATCACACTTCCTTCACCCCCCCCCCCCCCCGTCATTTTCATGCCTCATTTTTCGCCTCTTGTATCTCGCAGTTACTCTACTGCCCTCTAGTTGCTGGTGCTGATCCGATAAATGTGGCTTCACGTAGAGCCTCGGTATGTAACCAGGACTATCAGGATCTCTTGTTGGTGTTCTGTTTATAAAATGCCGACTACAAACACGTGAATTATATGTAGGATGCCATAGTTTATCATCACTCGTGTCCCGTTTTAAAGCCACAGTCCAAGCGTTCCTTCTATGAATGTGCTGTTTATTCTTTGGGAATACGAAGAACTTCGTCCCAGGCGGACAATTTCTGTAGGAGTAGTTACATCCAACCACAGAACAATTTGTTTTACTCTTTGTAGAACTTTCTTCCATCTCGAACTTTAATTCGCACCTCAACAAACGCAGCCTGGTAATCACGTTGCTTCACTTCACTGACAAGCGCCACATGAACTATTCGAACGACTTGCCGCCAGAGCGCAGCAACATCCATGCGCACGAAGTCTATACACACTACTACAGTAATCCCAGTAGCGTAGGTTATCATACAATTTTAATACCCGCCCAAGTACACGGGAGTGATACCCAAGATGTCCCAATCCCCTAAACGATAATGTCTTATTAAGAGTAGTATGTGTATTCGAATTTATTTTAAACATCAGTGAGTTTCAATTAAGTTTTAATAAGAGTTATTCCTTATCATATCCACTGTTCCAGATCAGAACTCTGCAGTCCAGGGAACCCTGAGAGTCTTAAACAATCTTTATCATTTATATTTATTTATTTGTTGTTAATACATTTTAGGGTCCTTGGATATTTTGGTCATCAGATCCATGTTTAAGTGTTTATCAGGAAATGATAGCCAAGGCTCAATTAAGACGGGATCCCTAGGCCTGAAATACCCAAATACCGCGGGGATTGGAAGAGAGCAAGAGTTGACTAAGGAAGGTCGGCAGGAAAGGAGACCGGCAGAGAACAAATAAGCTAAGTGGAAGCAATGCCAGGGTTCACGTCTCACTAGTCGGGAACTCATTAGGGGAGGTCTTAGTGCTCATGTGGTTTGTTACACAGTGATGTAGAGTTGTTGTTTCATGTAGGGGCTTTGCGACATCTTGGTCATGTAGCCCCGTGTACTTGAGTGTGTGTTTTGAATCTGTTTGATAATCTGTGTTATTGTGATGGCTGTAGTAGTGTGTGTATTTGTAATTGGGGTAGGATTTGGATAGGAGGCGGCCATGGCCTTAATATAGGAACCATCCCAGCATTTGCCTGGAATAGAAGTGGGGAAACTACGGTAAACCACTTCCAATATGACTGAGGTGGGAATCGAACCCACCGCTTCTCAATTTTGGCTCACGAGGCTGCATGTACTCTGTTCCAGCCCTCGGACCAGAATTAAATTTATTATCAGAGGCGGGAATCGAACGCCGTCCTCCGCAGTGGCAGCCAAGAATGCTAGCCACTACGCCGGGGGGTGGACTAGTGACGTAGACATAGAGCTCTAAGCTAGAATATGTCTTTCTTCCCCTTTATTATTTATTACCATTTCTACGGGATCTGTCCGCCTCGTTACGTAGTGGTTAGCATTTTTGGCTGTCACCACGGAGGCCAGGGTTCGATTTCCTGCTCTGCCAAGAAATGTAATTCTGGTCTGAGGGCTGGTATGGGGTACACTCAGCCTCGTAAGGCAAAATCGAGAATAGGCGGTTTCCATCCCAACCTCAGCTATCCTGGAAGTGGTTTTCCGTGGTTTCCCACTGCTACTCCAGGCAAATGCCGGGATGGTAACTTGCTTAAGGCCGCGGCCGCTTCCTACTACAATTATACCAGAATTACAAATACACACACTAGTACAGACACCACAATGACACAGGGTATCAAACAAATTCCACACACACCCAAATACACATGACCACGACGTTGCAAAGCCCCTAAAAAAATCAACAACAACTTTCTAGGGGATCGGGAATGAGGTAAGATGAGTTTTCTAGATAGCGGAAATTTTTACAGTTGTAAGCCCTTCCTGGTGCCAAACTCATCAGAGGAGCTAATGAGAGAGGGAATGAATGATGATGTATGAAAATGGAAAAGGAGTTCAAAAGAAGCGACGGTGGTCTATGGAAAGTACCACCCCAGCATTTGCTTGGAGTTAAAAATAAGGAAACTGTGGGAAGGCATTTCAAGGACGGCCTTCCAGTTCTGTATTTACCTTCTCTACATGTGAGAGTGAATCATGAGCGAAGTTAACTGCAACGAGCATTCTGACTGACGCTGCTTATGCCTTCGGACACAGGTCATGGACCTCGAGGGCAAGAAATATTATACAACCTGAATAAGAATCTCAATTTTCAATAGCGAGGAAGAGTTCGAATGAGGAATAACTGTTTATAGAACAAGCTCAGAGGTCAGTACAAGACTGTTTTACCTCCCAGTAGGTCAGTTCTGATGTTAAATGGAAATGGATAACCAGATTGTGAACAATCAAAATTAAAATCCAAAGGAATATACAATGTGGGAATGTGGAAGTGTTGTAAGGGTGTTGAACTCTAAATAACAGTGCTAGGGCTAGGATTTAAATACATATTTCTTTATTACTAAGCTAGTCATGTTTTCTAAAGTTCTGTGAATACATTACTATGTTGTATCTCTTCTAGGACAGCTGAGGTGAGAATCGAAACCTTATCTTCACAACTTTGTCTTCCGAGGCTGAGTGTACCCCGTTCTGGCAGACCAGAGTTACTTTTATAGCAAAGCCGGAATGAAACCCCGACCTCGGGAATGACAGCCAAGAATGCTAGCCAATTCACCACAAGGTGGTCCCTGATAAAAGACAAAGGAATGCTAACTGATACTCCCGTTCAGTCTTCAGTGTAGACAGTAATTGATACCAGCGTGAATCCGCAGGTGCAGAGGGGAGGGGAGGACAAGGAATGTAGTGGAGGGGGTCACTGCTCCTGTGCTCCTGAGAAACACACTGCCGTGCAATGCAGTTACAATAATATTAGGAGCCTATGTGAACATTTCCGTAGGAATGAGCGAGGTGAACGTTTCTCCCCTTTCAATCACGCTGCAGCACATGGACTGACCCGCCCACGAATGTACCATCGCCCATCAGGTAATAATTGCGGTCTAACCTCAGCACTTAAATTACATGAAAGGTAGAGGGAAGGAGGGAGGCATACACGTTCTTTCCGTTCAATGGTGATCACGACGTCAAATGGCTCTATAAAGTTGTCGTAAACGCCCGTGTATTTGGGCTTGTGTAACTTGTCTGATAAACCTGTGTTTCTGTGGAAATTGTAGTAGTGTGTAGCTGTAATTATTACGGTTAGGGATGGGAAAGTGCCTCAGGGACGTACTCTCCCAGCATTTTCCTGGAAGGAGTGTGGAGAAATAGACAAAATACCACACTCGGGATAGTTGCTGTAAGCGGCGGGATTCGAACCTCCGATCTCCGAACTTCCTACAGCTTCCCGTTGTGGTCGCGTTGAGCGATTTAACGCGCAGAGCTATGCCGAGGGATTGTTACTCTATAACGACTACGTGCGGTCGAGATGAATGACTAGTCTTTTCTGCATTATCAGCGACGGATGGTCAAGGGACATTCCGTCTCTCCGTATTTTCAAATCTACTTGTGAAATCTTGTGAGCTACAAACTTAGAGATTTACTGACTATTGGCGCTACTTCAAAGTCTTGTCTGTTACGAATGTTTGAGGGGGGTGATTGTATAACCACAAATCTGATAACGAATGAATATTGCTGGTAATTTTGTGGTAGTGATGTATGAAATTGTATCGACACATCTTCTTAGATAGCCGTGGTTGTTGATTCTTTTAGGGGCTTTGTGACATCGTGGTCATGTAGCCCCGTCTACTTGGGTGTGTGTAGAATTTGTCTGATGATCTGTGTCACTGTGGTACCTCTACTAGTATGTGTATTTGTAATTGAGGTAGGATTTGGGTAGGAAGTGGCCGTGGCCTAAGTTAGGTACCATACCGGCATTTACCTGGAATAGACGTGGGGAAAACGAGGAAAACCACTTCCATGATGGTTGAGGTAGTAATCGAACCCCCTTTTGAGTTTTGCGTCTCGAGGCTGAGTGTACCCCGTTCCAGCCCTCAGTCCAGAATTAAAGTTCTTTGCAGAGCCAGGAATCGAACCCGTCAAGAATGCTAGCCACTACGCAACGAGACACACTCTTAGATAGCTGTCTGCAAAGCAGACACGTAGCAGGCGAGACAAATATAGCGTTTTATACGGTAGCTCTCAAGTAATTAGGCCAAAGTGTCAGTCAGATATGAAAAGGTCGTGCGAACCAATTGGCCTAAGTGAATACTCGAACTAGCCAGCGTCAACACGAAGATGCCATCACTACATACAAGATAATAGCGTCACAAGTTTGGGAAGACATTTACTCAATCAGACTGTTATGATCTGGCGCAGACCAATGAGACTATCCAAGAGTTATGTTAGTTAGTTAGTTAGTTAGTTTGTTTTAAAGGGCGCAACAGCGAGATCATCTGCCCCTTCCATGATTCATGAATCTGTATGTATTGTAAATAACGTAAGTTTTTGAATGCGTTAAATTGCTAACTTTTTTAAGAAATCCTCCCTTAGGATTCACCCACGGACTCTGCGAGAGATCATTCCTCTACCGTCACAAGGACGATGTCTGGGAGCTGTGTCAGCAGATAAACTGGGGATGGTGACAGGCTGATCGCCCAGGCGACCGCTAACTTGGGTCTAATTAAGGATTTTGTAGGGAGTTTTGGAAGGAAGTCTGCCGTGGACCTGTTGAGAAGATAAGCGATTTTTTTTAATATATAGGTAGTAGCCTATAGATTGCATGTTGAAGGGGTCCATGACGATCACTCTGATCGCTGTGCTATATCACCTGTTGTGGAAATCTGCTCACGGGCACCCCCTGCTTTTCTTTGAATCCAAAGCCAGACTGTAATGTTTTTTTTTTATAATATGCACATTTTATGAACATCAGAGCAATCATAAATACTAATTAATGTAATTTATATATTATCAATATACAGTAGATACGTTTCTGGTATCCTCTCTTCCTCTTAAAACAGTGTTGTCGTTGTTGCTTCTTTTAGGTGCTTTGCGACATCGTGGTCCTATATTCCCGTGTACTTGAGTGAATGTAGAAGTTGTCTGATATCATGTGTCGCTGTGTTGTCTGTGCTAGTGTGTGTGCATTTGTAATAGAGGTCAGATTAGGGTAGGAAGTGGCCGTGGCCGTGGCCTTAAGTTACGTACTATCCCGGCACCTGTCTGGAGTAGAAGTGGGAAACTATGGAAAGTAACTTCTAGGATGACTGAAGTAGGAATCGCGCCCACCTCGTTTCAGTTCTACCTCATGAGGTTGAGTGTAACCCGTTCCAGCTCTTAGATTGGCTGTAGCCCTGGAGATCTGCATTTGATTCCCAACTAAGCCATCATGATAGATGGGTTTCCGTGGTTTCCCTACTTCTACTCCAGGCAAATACCGGGAAGGTTCCTAACATAAGGACACGACTATTTCATAATCCTCACCTAAATTACAAAGACACACTCAGTAATACAGGCACCACAATAACACAGGTCATCAGACAAATTCTACACACACAGACACACACCCAAGTACCCCCCAAAAAAAATAAGTCCGCGTATTGGCTAGCATTCTTGGCTGGCCATCCTGAGGTTCAGGTTCAATTCTCCGCCCTGCCATGGAATCGGGACTAATTCTACGCAGAAATTCCTTGGCAGAGCCGGGAATCAATCCCAGACCTCCTAGGTGACAGCGAAGGTGGTGGTCAGGCAATTGTCTCCAAACGGATATCGGTACGTGGTTGTCAAGCCCAGCTCCAAGGGACTCTGCTATTTGCGGACAGGTGCACACCCAGTGGCATAACTACGGGGGAAGATAAGGGGAATCAATTCCCCCACAGAGACAAATAATTTTAAGAAACGTTATTTAAGGAAAGTTTCCTTAAAAAATCCAATTACGGATTGATGACAAACGGCTTAAGAACATTTATCTTCACTTGTGTAAAATATTTAATGTTAGGCCAACCAAAACTCTTCATTTCTGGGGTTTTGCACATTGAGAGTTGCAAATAAAACGTATGAAATACTATCGAGATCAAACATAAAAACGTGTAGGTTTGCTTGTCATATTTTGCTCCCCGCACAAAGCAAAAAGCAAAAACAAGCACATGACCAAAACAGAAAGAAAAATCAAAAACAAAAGCAAAAGCAGAAAACAAACACAAAAACAAAAAACAAAAACACAAAGCAAAATTCAAAAAAGAGCAGAAAACAAACACAAAAAACGAAAACACGAAGCAAAAAGCAAAATTCAAAAAACAAGAAAAAACAAAATCAGAAAACACAAAGCCAAAAACAAAACAAAAAGCAAAAATCAGAAAACAAACACAAAAACAAAAATCAGAAAGCAAAAAGCTACATTCGAAATCAAAAGAAAAAAAGAAAAAACACATACAAACCAAAAACACAAAGCAAAAAAAAAAAAGTAGAAAACAACAACCACAAAACCAAAAACGCAATTAGTTCAGATTTGACACCACTCATCCGCCTCCAGAAGCAAATCGTAGTTCCGCCACTGTGCACACCACTTGCCGCTAGCAGAAACAATAAGTAAGCAAACTAGGCGTTGGAATGCGTTTCCTCCCCCGTGTTGACGTTCGGGATTCTCAATAACATCCACCTTATTTCTGGATAGGTTTACAAGGAAGGTGTCACGTTCGAAGCGGTGTTGTCAAGATTTCAAAAACATTCTAACGGATACGAAATTACGTAGGAAGCTAACGATATTTCTCTTTCTACAAGCCACATATCACTAGGTCAAGTTCATGACCCGGAACGTGCTTATCATTTCCTCTTCCCTATCTAACTCATAAGGGAAGTGATCGAGCTATTATCATCAGACCAAGGTGAAATTTAGGAGTAGGGTAGCTGAGATCCTACTCTAAAGAACGGAACCTCACCGGGGCCGTGTGACAGGCACAGAGCGATAAGTTACGGCCAGATAACAAGCATCTACCGATTACACAACAGCGGGTCGGCAAGCACTGGATGATGTCATAGCGTTGATTACATACGGAGCTGGCAAGATACCTTAGTTGAGAGAGTTACGACTTGCGGTGAAGTACTGTAGCCTATCTCGTATCCCGTGAACATGGTCAGGTATAGAACAAAACATCGAGTTTTCCCAGTGGAATTTTATCTTCTCAAGAAGAAGTCTTTCAGTAAATGTTTTCGTAAGTTACAGTGCCGTGCGATTTTTACTTGTGGGGGAACCTCAAACAAAATGCATACAGAAACAATCTGCGTATTTATACTCTGGAGGCTCGAGGACGAAATAACTGCGCTGAGACGAAATATCAGTGAGGATGAATTACTGCGAGTGTACCAAAACTTCCCATGTTGATGCAATGTGTGTTTAGAAAATGAAGGACAGCATTTGCAGCAACTGCTCTGAAATTCATGTAAGTAATGATGACTATTAAATAGGTTAAAAAGTGTAAATGTGTTAAACTAATTGGGCGCTACACTGCTGCTAGCGCCAGTGCTTTGCTCGACACGCTGCAATGCACAGTGGCCTGGCCGCCACGCGGCGCCTGTGAGGTACCGTTCTATAGAAAAGGACCTCACTGTACTATACAACATTACTGGGCGGAAGACTGCATGGGCCCAAATTGATGTTCAAGACAATCTTTATACGAAATGTACATGTTTTTCAGTCGGTCAGTACGATTGTACCCAATTGCAAAATTTAGGTGAGATTAATAAATTCACTTGGATCGTCAAGCGATCATCATCAGATCCCTTACACACAGGCTATTAAATCTATGTGTATGAGTATGTGGGTGAGGATAGTTACAATATATTGACCCCAAATGCTCATGTTCGAGTCACTAATCGATTATGATATTGATCAACTGTACGGATATTACACCGGAACAGCAGTGAGCTGAATTGTATCAGAATTTCTGAGTTGGAAAATGATATATGAGTTCTTTGGCTAGCACATGCTTGGCTTTGCATGCCAGGAAGTGTATTTTTTTATTTTTTTATTTTTTGCAATTTTCTACGATTTTTTTGGAACACTGGAAAATGTTTAATATTTATTTTGAGATTTTTGGAAACATTAGAACTATGGAAAACCTCGCAGATATGCGAATGATAATTTTTGGGAGTTAACATGACTCTAGTTTTGAACTCGAGTGAAGGATGAGTTCGAGGCAACCATTATTCACACTTGTTGAAGCCTTGAGTAAGGCAGGTGTGCGTCGCTACACTTGAGAAAACGTGGTGATTTAATCAGAGTTCTATCTGCCATAGTTGGCAAGAACCGAGTATATTTCAGCAACTAATTGGTTCTGCGAGTATTATTTGAACATTTGTAAGGGATATATGCAATTTTCAATCATTATTTGCATTTACGTCAAAGCCGATTAAGGAACCAAGGATTTTTCAGACGCGTGGTCGTCTCGAGAAAATTGTAAGTGCCGTAAAGTAGATGGCAAAGTATTCAACCAACGATTACCGTGAAATTCCGCGCATGGTCGTACACTTAAAAGTGAGCACATGCCATACAACTGTCATTCTAGAATCAGTGAAAGCGGAGGTGGAAATGCAATTGTTAATCATCCGCACAGTGTAGAATCAGTGTTACATATTTATTCTACGAAACGTTAATTTTAAATCAGTGCTTCGAATATTTCAACCGAAAATGACGACCGAACGAGCATTCGACACCACGCACATTGTCCAACTTCACTCACGTATACAAGGCGGTGAGATGGAATAAATTCATATATGCCGTGGAGGAGTGGATGATCGAAGCATTTATGAAGCCCAAGGAAAGACGATGGTTAAGCTCAAGCCGTGAGCTTAGGTCTTATTGCCATGACAGGGCTCAAATGACATCGAAAGCTTCTGCCTTGTGAATTTTATACCACACCATTCTTTGTAGGGGCTTGTAAAAGTTGGAATGTAATGTATATGTATATGTATATAGGACTACTAGACTTAGAGGTCACACATAGCACAATCAAGTAGGCAGGCAACTTATTAACTGTAGTAATAGTGCATCGTATCATTTTGTTAGCTGCGAGAGGTTGCGCAGTATTTTATCTTGCCATTCTACAAGCGTAGAGATTTTCTTTGTAGGTTGTTTGACATGTAGTCCAGTCAAATTAGGAATTTTTGCTGCATTAAATCATGTAGTTCCAAATATTTTAGGAATGTGTAGGGGGAGGTCCCCCGAACAACTTCTAATAACGTCCCGCCAATTTCAGGTGCCACGGGGGGGGGGGCAGAGGGGGCTCGAATCCCCACTTTTTTTAGTTTTTGGCGCATAACTTTAATACGGTGCGTCGCACAGAAATATTTATACTTTTCACACGACCGTCCAATCCGTTTGCCTTCCATTTTACAGGAAACTCGTGGGAAAGGAAGTCGTAGAGCATTAAATTTCCTTCCAGAATATATATATATACTGAACCCTTGCAAAGAAGCTTATGAGACTCAGTTTCGGGGGGTGTAACAGTCCATATCGTAAGTTGTTGTTAAAGCGCTTCATTAACATGCAGGGTAACATATAACAAAATAACATGCAGGAAAAAGTGAAGCCAGGGTTATAACAAATGAATTTAATAACAGATCAGCTATTTACAAAAAGAATTAACAAACAAAACTCCCATAATGACTCCCACTGAATAAATTAAATCGCCAAAACTAGGCCAAATCTCAGGAGAGATTATTATTCGGACCAAGTGTCCCAAGAAAATCAACAATAATGACAATGTATGCGCGAGTGCTGTTCTACATGCTTCACGATGAGTACAATTGAATGCATGATTCGTCATCATCCGGAATAAACTTTCAGAAGACGAATCCGCATTACCTAGAGCTAGACAGACGCGGGGAACAACTATACAACACTTAAAACTAAGCCGACACTTCCTATACTTAAAATAAACAACACAATAATTTCCGCATGAAATTGGAATCAAAACTGCCATAGCAAAACATTACTGCCTAAAATTAGGACTTCTCACAAATCAACACAAGTAAGTTAACACGTGACCAATAAAACAAAAATACACATATGACCGCCGTCATTTTTACAAGTATACACCACTACACCACTCGGGCGTCACATACTAAATTACATGAACTGAGTCATAAACAATCACTAAGCTCAAAGCCAACATTTACATCATTAACACAACATTCCATCCATACGACATGCAATAATCCGTCACACACATGGCGAACTCCCCAATTAATTATGGTTCAAAATAACCATCACAAAGAACAGGTTTGCTAAATGAAAGCTTAAATGGGCCAGTCGGACAACAGGACTGCCTAACAAAATAAGTCACCAGGCTAGACGGGCGATTCGTGGAACTCTGCATATCTGTCAACCCACGTGTCAAAATAACCTCGACCTCCCAAGGCACGGGATCCAGTCTCGAAGAAGCGTGCCCCAAAGCACAATAATACGTGTGTGTGTGTCAGAACAAAATATATCTCACCATTTCCCCTAGGAAATCCAAGAATCAGCATATGGATAAGGAACAGCGGTCTCCTCAGAGCACCCTGCCTTTCCATCAAAAATACAACAACAAAATATGAGGGCGGTAGGACCTCTACCCCTCTTCACGTAGAATCAAAACACACACCTGACACGATAACACACACAGAATCACACGCATGGGTTTGACAGACCCTGAAATAAAATGACATAAATATTTTCCACCTGCTGGCGCCTTCGTCCTATGCCAGTGACTAATAAACCTGAAAAGGACTCAAAAAAATCTAAAAAAATTAGAACTAAGGTGTTCTACAATTACATCTTAATTTTGTTGCGCTCGGCAACCCTAATATGAATAATAACCTGTTCAGCAAACATCTTACAGTAATTACCTCCCTTTCCTATCAAAAATATGAACTTTAATAAAGCACCACTTATCGAATGTAACGGGTTTTGCATTCGCATGGATAAAAATCACGTACACGCCGTGTACTTTAAATATGACTCCAAAGAAAATAATACACAACAAACAACTTTGGCCACGCGCCAACGTACATTTAAAACATTTAGTGTCGGTACAAGAAAAACAATCTAAAACAAGAAAAGACTAAAATGAACTATTTACAAAGTTCCCCCGCCAATCTAACTACATATTGAATAATCAATTTTTGTACATCACCGTATCAGCTTGTAGAACATAAGACTTGCATCTCGGCTCATTTCCCTACGGGAAATTAGCCCTCCATCGTTGTCTTCGTAGAAGTGTTGGACATCACTCCGGCTCCTGACCACACGTCGGACATCTTGGTGTAGTCTCTTTGGAAGAAAAGTTCAATGTTATTAAATTGCCTGGCTATAATCGCTTGTGAGTTACTAATTTCGCCCACGAATTGTCCTATGCGATTAATCAACGAAGACTTTCCCTAGCTCTCGCTTACACACGCACAATACAACACTTGAAAAAAATACATTAAAAATGTACATGAAATGTACACTTCAAAACCATCGTCACTGGTTTGACAATACAAGTTTTAAATCTGCCTGTCTCGCAGTCGTTATCTCGCTCGGTAATCTCTACTGCTCTGCGTGGACCTTCGGTCGGGTTGAGCGCTAATTGGAATGTTACTCAAGTCTTGCCCCTAAGAGCTGAAAATAGTTGTCTTCAAGATAATATTAGAGTACTTAAAATCACCACGCAAACTGGCGTGAAGTTAGCTCACCAGAGCTCAAACGTTAGACTTCAAAAATATTAGAGCTTTAAAAATCGCTACACAAACTGGCGTGAAGTTAGCTCACCAGAGCTCAAAACGAATGTCATCGAAACAGCGTCTCGTCGATCAATTTATTGGAAACTGACAGAATGAGGTGGAGTGGGGTGAATTAAGAAAAAAATTCTAGAGTTTTTATCTCACACACACGGGCCTAGTGTCAATCTTCATCATTTAATTCATACGTCTCAGCGCACTCATGCGGAGATAATTCGGATCGGCGGTTCTTTAGATAATCAATTCCGCGCGCTTTTTACCAGTGACGCCACCCATCGCGTGGTTTAGGCTTGGTCTCTCCTGATTGGGTGATTCAATCGTAGGTCGGTTGCAAGTAACTCGTGACCATCCCCTTATGATTCCAATTCTGGTGCATGTTGTTACACAATTTGGCCTTGAACTCAGCTTACCCGGCCGTTTTCAAGAATAGCTACCAAGCTCGGCTTCTGTGGCAATCATTGCAACACGCTAACTTGCCTTCCTCTTTGTCACCATCCATAAGTACTGCCTGGGCCGCAGTAATAATAATAATAAATCATGAATACTTATTTATCGTAGATCAATAAGGGTTCAATACTTATGCTAATTTATCTTTGACCAGTCAAACGTTAGAGCGGTTTGACATAACGGGGTCGGTTTCGTGATTTTGCTAGTGAACTGCTCATTATTTTACTTCCGTTTTCAACGGCTTAAACTCTCTGTATCACGTTATTTATTGATTATGTAAACATAGATGGTATTATCAACCATATAAGTAATAATATATACCTAGAAAGTATATGAACGCAGTGGCGTATATAGGATTATGTTTCGGGGGTGCCCAAAATTTCGGAAAACAATTTCGTTTTATGGGAATGAAAACATGATCAAGATCTAATAATTTACAGTCCCGCCCATCGGAGTATATATATTTTCTGTAATGTTCATTATACGGTATTTGGTTGTGTATATTCTTTTAAAAAATTATAAGTTATAAGTGACATTTTTTATATTTTAATTAACACCACTGTTACCCTCTTACATTTAAAATAAATGTACTTGCTGGACAAAGTTGTTGATAAATTACAATTTGTTGTGTTGAACCTTTAGAAACACACTGCACGAGTTATATAGAGCAGGTAGACAGTTTGCTTTCATCGTGGCTGACGATTTGACGAAGCACATGTACGTGTGAATATACCATAAGAGAATAGAATATTTATTTTTCAAACAGCATGATTCAACGAAGTTAGTACATGCAACACAAAATGAAATGTACCTGTGATGAGTGAGGACATGCTCGTGGAGTGGTGACTGATACATCAGTAGGAACATATTTTGTTCCCTAGCTCCATTGATGTCTTCTGGCGTGGACGTGGAGCCATAAAAACTTCAGCGATACTTTTGGTTTCGTTAGGATACCGCTCCAAATATTTTATTTGTTTTACTTTTCACAAAATAGCAGAAGTGGTATCACATCCAGTGAAGCCATGGATTAATAGAATGTACTGGCAGAATGGCAAGGCCTGAAGTTGTTGGGAGGAGTACAGTCTGTCATCTCTGTTGCCTCGTCCAGGCTCCAGGAAAAGGACATTCGTGTCTCGTGGTGTGAGTGCCATGAGTAAGACGAGCAGGTCTACGTCCTCGACAACTACCACCACAGTTGAATGAGGGGTATTTTGTAATCCACGCCTGACAATGCTGCAGTCAGCGTCTCCTTTGGCTATGGTGAATTGTGTACCTTTTGCACCCCCAGGCCTGTGCTAACATAGTGTACCTAATCAGGGATGGTACAATGTCGAACACGCGACTGTTTAGAAGGAAGGAAGTAATACAGGTCGAAGCAAGAAAGAACTTTACTGAGGATTTGCTCTGGAACAAGGAACGTGAAGAAGCAGATGTTATATTAAAAACGGGCAGAGCACAATAAATACCCATTAACTTGACAGTTTTTAAATGAATATAAACACGGGGAGCTATTAAACATGCTCTTGAAAGGGAGATTTTGTTGAGGCAAGAATCACTTAACATTTCTCGCTCACAGCAAGTTTGGAAGTATTTATGACAAGATGAGTGTCAGGCTAGAGGGGAGTATTTCTTGAAATTAATGATAACTACACCCATTGAGCGAGACCCCAGAAACTACGATTCAGCAATTAAATATGTACAGAGAACGGGGGAATTACTCGTCTTGCAGTCAGATATTGGCTGAGAACAATTTCGCCAGCCACAAAAGTAAAAATCTAAAGCCAGATTATTGAATCTCCCAAGGAGCGAGATTTTTCAGAGTATTAAAAACTTATAACATATGCACAGATAAAAAGTGATGGCTCAGATGACGTCAGTTTATGGAGGCGACAGGATCCGTGGAAGGAGTCAGTACATCGACCAGGCCCCGGAGCGTGGATAAAAAGGTTTTCAATTAGTTTTAAATAATCCGACGATCGAATCTTGACCCACCAAGGATAGATCAAACGTTTAGAGTGTTCCTCACCTGTAGGCAATTTTAAAAAGGTGATAGGAGCAGGGAATCAAGATTTGAGCTCCAGAAGTAATTAGAGAACTATTTTCATCCCAAACTAAATATAAGGGTTCCAAACAGAGCCAAAGTCAGTCATCAGGAGGCTCTAGAGGAGAGAGCCACGTTACGCTATACAAGTCATACACCGTGCAGAGGCACGTTACTAAGTTCAGTCGAGTTGTGAACTCCTGTGGGGAGTCACACTGGTTCGAGACCAAGCTACGTTACGCCAAGTTATATTGCGATAAGTAAAGTTCATTGAAGACCTCAAGAAGAGGCACATTATGATAACAGTCATATACTGGATCTCGGAGAAGGCCACGTTATATTAGTCAGTTGGTGGACTCCAGTAAGGAACACATAGGTTCCAGACCACGATACAGTACTTTGAGAATTGTGGGCAATGCTACGCTACGCCAAGTAAATACATTATTAAGCATAGGTCCCAGAGGGAGCCTTATTCATCGCTTCAGAAAGTTTTAATAAGTTGAACGTCGGAGGTCATTGGTTCAAACGGAAATAGAAAATACTCAAAGGAGTACGTAACAGAGAAGTGTTAGTAATAGGAAGTGTACGGACCTCATGGGAGGCCAAGCTAGTACGGAAACGATAGGTTCGCAATAAAGGCAACCATAGAGCGGAAGGATAGAGCTACGGCGGAAACAGGCAAACCAGAAACAGTAAAGCAGTACGAGAAGCTCTATGTAAAGGAGCAGTTCAAATAGAGACTATAAACAGCGAATCCAAGGGATAGGAGAGATAGCTGAGAAGTAGGAGACACATGTTCGATGCTAGAAGGAGGCGGCAGAGGAAAGAGACTGTCAAATTAGGAGCATCGGTAGGACACATCGTCAGCGATCGAAGGAACTTTCGTCAACGGCTGAGATATGATCCGTGTGAAATAGCGTTTGTGTAAATAGGTTATGTGTTTTCATCCCAGTGTAATAAGGGATATGTTTAAATTGTGTAAAGTGTTAACGTTAAAGAAAATGTGTCAGTGTAAGAAAAGTATACTGAATATGAAGAGTGTATGTAAAATTAGTGAAATGTGTTGCTAAAAGTAAATGCAACATGGGCCAACCCATCCTAAGATTTGGTCATCCACCTGAGCGGGAAAATGATAAGTAATGAAACTTCATTACAATATGGTATATTGCTCACTAACTAAATAAATAAATGAGTGATAAAATGAATGGAAATTGTAACCATGAATTAAAATGTTATTGATGGATAAATTTATTATGTAAAAATAAAATCATGAAACCCGTAATAATGAATGAAACGTAATTAATGAAATCTTGGAGGAGGAAATCGTACATGCAAATGGACCGATGGCAGGTCAGAACGCCATGTTAATCGAGTTTTTGATACTCTAGAATAATAATATTGAGTTTTTATACTCCAGAATAATAATATCGAGTTTTTATACTCCAGAATAATAACATTGGGTTGTTATACTCCAGAATAATGAATAAATAATGAGTTGTTATGTTGAAACGTTCAACGAATAATGGGATTTTATAGATCGGAATAATTGAAATGTTGAATGAATAAGAGTGGTTATGGACCGTAATAATTGAAGGGTTAAATAGTAATGGTTGTTGTATACCTTAAATGATTGAAGGATTAAAATAAATGGTTGTTTTTAGACACTGCGGTAAAGTAATTGTGAAAGTTATAGGCTGTTATGCCATGTGGAAGGAAAGTAAAGGTACTAAGACCTAGTTGAATAGACCGTAAATGAAGGCAAGTTGTTAAATGTAGTGAAGTTGATAAATGATGAATATCCAAGCATATGATTGTGCCAATAAAGGGGAAAAAGTAAGTGATAAACTCAAGCTAGGAGTGAAATACGCATTTTTCGGGAGATCAGTCTACGGAGTCGGTTCGTCCAATGAATTCTGGGTAGCGACCAATGAGTGGATGTATGGGATTCCCACTGAAATAGCTGTATGTGCTGTATTGTTGTTGTATCTGCATTGTAAGTCTGGATGAATGTATTTGTTATGCAGAAGGCCGGGGCTTTGGTGAAATAATCCTCCCTCGAGTCATTCGTGCTTTTAATGGGCGGGCGAACATGGCTTCTCCGACCGTGCCATTTCTTCGTGAAATTCTCATACCAGCATTGCCAATTATTGTAGCCTAAGCGGGCGTGGTACGCTGTGAGCGGGTGCTCTTATTACCGACCAATTAATAAATCTCCGAATTAAATGTATAGATGATCTAAGGCGCTAAGTGAAGTTATGGTGAATATGAGAAGTGAAGTAATTGCAAAGGTAGGAATATTATAAAGAAACTCGGATAATCATTGAGATGGGTCAAATGATATAGCGGTTTGAATGAATGAAAAGCCTTAGGAGATATACGAGTCGTTTGTTGTGGTAATAAATATTGTGTTAAATAGCCGGCTGAGGGGAGGCGAGACCTTGCCTGCAGACCGAGTTCTTGGAAGGGAGAGTAAGGGTATTTTTATGAGAGGACGGCAGACACATGCGAGTGGTTTGACTAGTAATTAATGGTGTACAAGTAAAATTATTTAATGATAAAATCTACAATGCTAAAACTTATAGATTTGAATTGCTGAGGGTTAGACGAGTATTTCCAGCTAAAATTGAAATGAATTCTTTCAGATTTGACGAAACTGGTCAAGGATAATTATGCAAAAAGTAAGCGATTTCCTGCCTCCCAAGATAGTTGAAACGGGTAAACAAATATGTTGAATATGAGCTCAGATGGGAACAAGGCCACTGAGAAATGATAAATAGTAGTGCGTAATGTAACATAACATACCTTATCCTAGTGGCATGAGAAAGAATGGTGATGTGAAGGACGGGATTCGATCCCTGACATATGAATATTTGTATTGTGTTGTATGAAACCTAAGGCTTGATGGGAGTGAAAATTGCTAAGCTTAAATATGCTAAAACGAAGTGTTGATGAATAAATGATTAAAGTTGATACACAAAGGGAAATAAATGAAATTAATGTACCACAAGCCTTATAGAAACAATTTAAACGTGTGATAGGCACGCTTTATGTCTTAAATGTTAATAATTCCCAGTTAAAGACAATATGAGGGAAAATAAGTAAGATAAGTTCTAGGATGATTTTGGACAGTTTGTCAAGATATTTTTATGTTTTTATTGATGGATTTTTGTGATTTTTGAGTGATTGATTTATTGGATTTTTGACACCAAATGTACTATTCCTGTAATATTATTTACTGAATGCTTCCCTTAAGGATAATAAACCATATTTTAAGTTAATATGTTAGTATTTATGTAGCCTTGTTGACCTAAGAGTGCTTCCATATCTGATGTGCGGTCATACGGTAGGATGAACGTTACACCCCCGAAAGCCGCGAGCTTAGCCAGGTTATGACCAAACATTCTCCGTATATATATACGGGTAGAATAGTTATCAGCTTAATTTTGTTCTATTCGTTGGAAAGGAAGTTTTCCTGCTGAACAGTAGCCACCATGTTCTCATCAAAGTCTGTATCCACAGATGTTTTACTTGACGCTCTCCGATGTTGTTCGCCTCTTTTCGTGGAACTTGTGTCTTCATCAACGTCAAACACAACAGCAGAGTTGTAACAGTAATGGTTGATAACGTAAGACAAATATTGGTTGCAGATAAAGGCGAACTTAGTGTCGTTGTTCCACTTTACTCTATGAAGAAGAAAGCCACCATCGATTACCGCGAAACAGATCTTCAGGTTAGTTATTTGACTGCATGAAGGAAAGGCATCGTTGAGAGCGGACATTTTTGTTTTTCTCATGATCCCTTCATCAAAAAAAGTCGTGGGATATGGGGCTAACTCACACTTCTACAGCTCCTCTACATCCCCTTCAGTTCTCTTGTTAATTACGGTTCTCTGGAAAATCATTAAAGGCTCGACCACCACTACTTCATTGCCCAGTTTGATAGTGTTGCTCATAGCAGCCAAAGGGACTACTGCGTTTTTCTTACACTGCTTAATTTCTACAAAGTTACTTCCAACAAAAGTTCCCTTCGTAGGGGTTCCGATTTCCAATGCTTGGTAACAGTTGATGTTGCTGGGTCCTATTACTCCGGTTGAAAGGGACATCAAAGAATCACGTACAGCAAAAGGCGGGTGATTAGCCAATTACTGTGCAAGCTTCCTTCTGTCTTGGTCATCTCTGCTCATTCGTGATGCTCAAAAGTTGACATGCTGTTCTCCACTTACAGAATGGACGCCGGCAAACTGCTCTAAGCTTAGTGAAGAATATATGGCTGTACCTGTACGAGCCCCTCCAACCCATTTCGCCAACACAGAATCACTCATGCCTCTCCCTCGTGTCAGTCCCCTTCACTTTTCACATCACACATCAGTGTCACTTCTTCAATCGCCATATCAGACCACACCCCAGATATTGGTGTATCAGTTGCAATAGCCACGATCTATGAAAATCTGTGGAGTTGTCAACCGTACCGGATTGGGAAAGGGATCAGTCACTTAGGCCTATCCAATGGTATCTCACATTCCTGAAGATTATTTCCTTTCCTGGGTCGTCAGATATCCCGGAATATTAGTATTTCTTGCGTTTAGGTCGTCTGTTGTCCACGCTTGACGGTTTTTAATTCGATGTTTCGCCGTCTCTCTCTTTACTATCTCCCAGTATCAATTATTTCCTCTACTTCTTTCTTATATTCTTATTTGTGGGATTTCATAGGATACAATATCATAATAAACTTAGGCCTACGTATCTTAATATTATGTACACAGTGTATTAAGTACATTCTATTTCAGATGGGGAGGGGTCTTATACATGCATATTAAAAGGATATGAAAAAATATTCGCCGTTTGAAAGGCCTAAGCTAGATTTCTAGTGTTTATTAATGTTCCAAATTAACAGTTGACACAGATACTTTCAAATATATATATATATATATATTAGTTATATGGGTAATAAATACCATTTGTATTTGCTAATCAATAAATAACGTAATACAGAGAGTTAAAGCCGTTGAAAACGGAAGTAAAATAAGGAGCAGTTCACTGGCAAAATCTCAAAACCGACCCCCATACGTCAAAACGCTCTAACGATCGACAGATCGAAGATAAATTAGCATACGTATATATATTCTTGAAGAAAATGTAATGCTCTACAACTTCCTTCCCCACGAGTTTCCTGTAGAATCGAAGGCAAACGGATTGGAAAGGCAAGTTAGACGAGGAACGTGAGGCGCTGCATATTTTTCTTCAAATGTTCCATGTTCACCGGCTCATATCTCGGAGACAGTAACACATGAAGGTACATATGATTATACCATTTTGTAGGGAATTTAATTTCCTTTAAGTTCAAAAAGTATAAAAAGTATAAAAATGTCTGTGCGACGCACCGTTTTAACGTTATGCGCCAAAAGCTAAAAAAAGGGGGTCTTTGAGCCCCCCTCTTCCCCCCCCCCCCGGCACCTGAGATTGACGGGACTTTATTAGATGTTGTTCAGGGGACCTCCCCTTACACATTCCCGAAACATTTGGAACTACATGATTTAATGCAGCAAACGCATCATTTTTGGTCTAATTTGACTGGACTAATAGCTAGAGCAGGCTAGTGGGAATTGTAGCTAGGCCGGCAGCGCGGCGAGTTGATTTGATAAGTAACACGTGCAAGCCGCGCGAACAGAGAACAGAGTTTTTACCCAGTGTGAAGTTACAGCTTATCTTCTTGATTATAGGAGGCTGTGGATGTAGTAAGCCTTAATGTTAATGTGATCCTGTTTATAACGCGTTTTTGAAACACATCTTAGAGTGTAGGGATCTTTTGTTTTATTTTTGACAGTGATAGACGACTTTATGACATGTTTGAAAGGATGGTATTTTTTGCACGCACGAGGTCACGTGTTCGATGAACACAAGTCATTGGTTAGAGCTTGTAGAAGTTATTGAGAGAATGCATTCGCATAGAGTTTAAGAGCACATTATTATTGGAAGTTCAGAGGAAGTACTCAACTACTAAATTTATGATTATATTGAACCCTTATTGATCTACGATAAATAAGTATTCATATTTATTATTATTATTACTACGGCCCAGGCAGTACTTGAGGAAGTCGACATGGATAAAGGGAGGCCAGCATTTCGTAATGATTGCAACAGGAGCAGAGCTGGTAGCTATTCTTGGGGGACGGCTAGAATTAGTCGGGTTCAAGGCCAAATTGAGCAACTACTGTACCAAAATTGGAAGCATAAAGGAAGGATCACGAGTCGCTTGCAACGAACATACGATTGAACCAGCCAATCACAAGAGACCAAGCCATGACCACGCGGTGGACAGTGTCAGTAGTAAAAAGCCCGCGGAAGTGATTATCTAAAGAACCGCCGAACGGATTAATCTCCGCACGAGTGCTTTGCGACGTTCGATTTATTTGAAGAAGAATGACACTAGTCCCATATTTGTGAGACAAAAACTCTGGAAGTTTTTATCCGATTCCACCCCACTCCTCCGTCCCCTGTCAGTTTCTAATAAATAGTTTGGCATGACGCCACTCTAAGTCATTCTTTGTGGAGCCTTGAGAGGCTAACTTCACGCCAGTTTGCACCGTGATTTTGACGCTCGAAATTATTAGAAGTTCATTCGTTTTGGAGCCTTGAGAGGCTTACTTCACGCCAGTTTGCATCGTGATTTTAACGCTCTGAATTTAGTGAAGTTATTTTATTTGTGAGCTCTGAGGAGCTAAAATCACATCAGTTGCATTAACGAATTTTAAAGCTCTAATACATTTTATTCTGAAATCAACTTTATTTTGTGAGCTAAATATTTCACGCCAGTGCGTGGTAACTTGTAACATTTACTTAAAGACGACCATTTCAGCTCTGAGGGGCAAGTCTTGTAACACCCTAATTAGCGCTCACCGGAGCGAAGGTCAACAGTACAGTACGGAAATACCGAGCAAGATAGCGACTGCCAGTGCAGCCAAGATCTTTAACTTGTTATCGAGCCAGTGACGTGGTCTCGAGGTGTATATTTTATGTACAAATTGCAGTGTATTTTATATGTGTTTTATTGTGCGTGTGTGCGAGATATCTAGGGCCAGTCTTCGCAATTAATCGCATTAGGACAATTGTGGGCGAATTGAGTAACTTGCAAGCGATTATAGATAGGTCAAGTAATTAACATTGAACTTTTCTGCCAAGGAGTCGATACCAAGATGATCAGCACGTGGTTTGGAGTTGGGATGATCTCCAACAATTCAACGCAGACGACTACGATGGAGTGTTAATTTGTCCATAGGGGCAATGGGCTGAGGAGGATGTCCTTAGTTCTACAAGCAGATCGGTGATGTACAAAAATTGGATTATTTCAATTATGTAGTTAGATTTGGCCGGGGAACTGTTGTAAATAGTCATGTTTCTTTTCTTGTTGTTTAGAGTTTTTCTTGCACCGACACTAAATGTTTTAAATGTCCGTTGGCGCGTGGCCAAAGTGTTTGTTAGATATTTGTTTTTCCTTGAGTCATATGTAATGTGCGCGGCGTGCGTGCGTGATTTTTATCCTTGCAAATGCGGAACCCGTTACATTCGATAAATGGTGCTTTATTAACGTTAATATTTGAAATAGGAATGGGAGGCAATTACTGTAAGATATTTTGCTGAACAGGTTATTAGTCATATTAGGGTTGCCAAGCGCACCAATTTAAAGGTAATTTTTAGAACACCTTCGTTCTAATTTTGATAGATTTTTTTGGAGTCCTTTTCAGGTTGACTAGTCACGGCATAGAACGGTGGCGCCAGCATGTGGAAATTATTTGTGTCTTTTTATTTCAGGGTCTGTCAAAACCCATACGTGTGATTGTGTGTGTTACCGTGTCAAGTGTGTGTTGATTCTACGTGAGGAGGGGGTAGAGGTCCTACCACCCTCATATTTTTGCTGCTGTTGTATTTTTTTTGATGGAAAGACAGGGTGCTCTAGGGAGACCGCTGTTTCTTGTCCATATTATTCTGACACACACACGTATTATTGTGCTTTGGGGCACACTTCTTCGAGATTCGACCCCATGTCCTGGGAGGTCGAGATATTTGACACGTGGATTGACAGACATGCAGAGTCCCACAAACCGCCCGTTTTGCCTGGTGACTTATTTTGATAGGCAGTCCTGATTGTCCGACTGACCCCTGTAAGCTTTCATGTAGCAAACCTGTTCATTGTGATGGTTATTTTTAAGCCATAATTAATTGGGGAGTTCGCCATGTGTGTAACGGCTTGTTGTACGTTGTATGGGTAAAATATTGTATTATTAACGTAAATGTTGGCTGTGTGCCTATTGCTTTGTTTATGACTCGATTCATGTAATTTTTGTGTGTCACACCTGTGCGGGGTAGTTGTAGAGTACTTGTAAATTTTAACGGCGGTCATTTGTGTATTTTTATTGGTCACGAGTTAATGTACTTGTGTTGATTTGTGTGAGAAGTCCTAAGTTTTTAGGCAGTAAATGTTGCTACGGCAATTTGATTCCAATTTCACTCGGAAATTTTGTGTTTGTTTATATTAGATTTAGGAAGTGTCGGTTTAATTTTATGTATTGTAGTTGTGTTCCCCCGTGTCGGTCTAGCTCTAAGAAATGTGGATTCGTTGTCTGAATGATTATTCTGGATGATGACGAATCACGCATTCAATGTACACGTCGTGATGCATGTAGAACGACATACGCACATATATGGTCACTTTTGTTATTTTTATCTTAGGGACACTTGGTCCATGTAATTAATCTCTCCAGAGATTCGGCCTAGTTTTTGGCATTTTTTTTAAGTGGGAGTCAGATGGGAGTTTTTTTGTTGTTGTTAATTGTTTGAGTGTAAATATGGTGATTTGTTATTAAATTCATTTGTTTTAACCCTGGCTTCACTCTTTCCTGCATGTTATTTTGTTATATGTTACCCTGCAAGTTAATGAAGCGCCTTGACAACAACTTACGATATGAACCGTTACACCCCCCGAAACTGAGTCTCATATGCTTCTTTGCAAGGGTTCAATATGATTAGATATCCCTTTAATATTTCATAATTGACCTATTGTATAATTTAGGGACAGTGTTATTGTTCTGTCTATTATAGCCAATATGATTGAGCTGATGTGGATCGCTCGTATTATGAAGTTGGTATTTGAGGTAACAGAGGAAGCTTTTTACTCTGTTAACCGTTGGGCTGACGAGCCATTGTTGGTTATTGCAACCACTTAAGCGTGTGGTATTGCAGATGAGATGAAGTTTATTCGTGAACTAGAGCTTCACCGATTGTTGAGTGTGATTTGATGGCATTCTATTGATACACCATTATTCTATACGGGTTTATTTGGTCAATAAATTCCAGCACACCTTGAGGGATAATAGTGAACTTAAACATCTGATAATAATCATGTGTTAGGATTTTTAAACCTAAACCGACGATTAATAAATCTGTAATTAAATAAGAAGATGAATGCTAATCTTAAATTTTCTTTTTCGACCAATACATTTAGAACTTGCTTTTTGACGTTTTACTTAGATACATCCTAGACTTTTACCCTATTGTGAGAATATGATTATTAATGGCATGATAATCTGTATCACGGTCGTTAATAATAATGTAATGTGAGACGTGGAATTATACCATGCAGTTACCGACCTAATTTTTCCACCTTACACTCAGGGACCATTCAACACAAACAGTGGTTAATGTGATTAGGTAGGGGCACCAATTGTGCAATTGTAGGAGTGTTTATTGTATTTGCCATATATTTGTGTTGTATTAGCTATTGTTTTATTATTATTATTATTGGAAAAGATTGTGCTAGTTTGTTTTTCATTGCATAGACGCATCTCGTCTATTTTATTTAACGTATATTAGGACTAGTTAGGCAAATAACGCAAAGATAAATGTTGGAGGTGACACCATCAAAGCCTAGATATTGTTATTATTGCCAGTAAATGTAAATGAACTCTTTGAATATTATCGACGCTTCAATAATTGCTTTGTAGTAGATTCTTGATGTTATTATTATTATTATTAAATCATAATTGCACTGCGTAGAAATTCATTTAAGTGTCACGCTCTTAGTTTGTTTGCTATTATTTTCATATGATTAGGACTCGAGAGGAATAATTAGACTTTAGATAGGAACGTAATATTTCCTTTCAGGGTAGTTTAGTATGGATTAGCCGATTTTTAACCTCTCTGAAGTAGGCCAGGGATCTGTTTTCCTTTTATGAACAAATTTGGTGCTTTTTACTTAAGTCTGGCCTAATTCTTTTTATATTTGTTTTTTTCTGCGGGTGTGTTTTCTGGGCCGGTTTCTTAACAATACTCCTAAACGGCTGCAGCTATCAAAATCAAATTTGGTATGAGTGAAGACCTCTACCAGGAAATCTCAAAGCCATTTTTGAAAATAATGTCAGTTCTACCAAATGCTAAACAATTACAGTTGAAATTTGAACTTTAAGTTGGACACCCCAGAATATGTTCATGGGGACTGTTCCAAAATCTGCACATATATGGACCATATAATTTCAGATTCATGTTCAGAAGCCCATGTATCACAGTGCTGCCAATACGATTGTATGTGTCCTGATAGGTTCACTGTTTAACTGCATGTAACAGCCATACTAAAAAAATGGATTTCTTCATAAATTGGCACATTTGTATCTCATAGTATTTCAGATTCATTTTTAACAACCCGTGCATGGCATTGTCGCCAACATAATTCTACGCGTGCTGATAGGTTCAATGTTTAACTGCATATAACGTCTATACAAACAAATGGATTTCATCCAAGTTTTGTATGTGCGATGTATGCTTTAGTGCATAAGACAGTGCTTATTACAAGAGTTTCCACGGCTACCAACTGTGTATTAATAATCTCATGTCTTTTGAAACTCAGATTCCATGTCTCTGCATAAGTGTACGGAATAAACTTAAGACATAGCACACTGTAAGGTCTTAGACTTAGTTATAAGCACGTTTATAATTTTCAATGTTTAACTCCATGCAACTT
The DNA here is from genome assembly GCA_946902985.2 of Meconema thalassinum. NCBI lineage: Eukaryota > Metazoa > Arthropoda > Insecta > Orthoptera > Tettigoniidae > Meconema > Meconema thalassinum. Next base: position 1,053,734,146 of record OX336389.2, on the reverse strand, counting down.
CCATACTAATTTACGGACCTAAACATAACTTTTCCACGTGAAATGTGTCCCTTAGCAGCCATAAGTGTGCATATTTAAAGAGTCTGCCGAACTAACAACTGCCTAGTAACAGTCTAAGAACATTTCAACCCTGGACTCAATAACGTAGAATCTCTTCACATAAACGGTTTGAAACTCTATATGAAGATTGAGTTTGAGCAACACGCACACTGTATATATATATTAGTGTTACCTAAATAGTTCTACGTACGCTTATATGTTACATTTTTAACTGAATGTAACTTCCATGACTTTTACTGGATTTCTGCCAAATGTTGTATGTACTACAGTGTATGCCATAACATATACTGTACCATATATGCGCACATTCTCACTGTCAGATAGAGCAGTGCTCTCAACAACCTATTAACTCTCCCTGAGTATTTGAGCCGTGGACTATCAATATCTCAGAATCCACTGCTGTATTAGACCAGAATATTTCACTTATATTTTGAGCAAATCGTACAATGGCAGTGCTACCAGCAGAATTCCGTAGATAAAAATATTACTCTAAATCGATCTAATTGCAGAAATAAGGATTGAATCTTAAATTTTAAGAAATGTAGGTTATTTAGTTCTTCACGGAACTACTTGTTAAAACACCTGTAATTGAGTTCACCTCCGACTCGTCACATATGAATCATCGTGCTGATATCACAAACAACCTCTAAGAATGCATCCTGAAACAAATGACAACCAGCCGCCCGGCGCTTATATGTTGCAGCGGAGCAGGCCATCTGACTCCTGGGTGCATGCTTGCTAGAGAACACTTGATTCACTCCTCCCTAACTACGGCCGGCACACATCTTGGCTAGAGGAATGATCTTAGTGAAATTAATATTCACAATTATTTTAAAACACGGATGACAAAATCGAGTAAGTTGGGGCTTGATTGATTGTGCGTAATGTTATAGTGTCTCAAGCCAACAAAGATCGTTGCACAATTACTTGTCAAGATATTTCAGTTTTAGTAAAAGGTAAAATGTGACGCTGAAGCTATGATATATTCGCAATTTGTTTTAACGACACATGACATAACCAAGTAAGTTTGGACTCAATAGGTACTGCGTCGTAGCGTGCATAGTGCTTTAAGCCAACAATCGTAGTCATAGCAGAATTACTTGTCAAGATATTTCAGTTTTGGTAAAAGGCGATGTTTCTTCCAATTATATTAATGGTATAATAGAAAGCCCGTGCTGCTCGGCAGCATCAGTCGATATTGGAATTCGAAGATATCAGTTTCATTATGAGTATTACGTTACCTCAGTTCTTGCAATATTGTAGCCTACTGACGAATATACTCTTTGAATTTTTTTGAGTTTTCATTGTTACCAATAAACTACTGCTTAACTTCATCAAGTATAGTAATATGTGGACGTTTGATTTTTCCATCATAGCACAATGTGTGTAGCGTCCTGCTGTATTCTTCTCAGGTTTAAAGTACAACGCAGAGCAATGGTGACAAACGTCCTGAAGATCACCTATAGAGAAAGGATTCACATCTGGAATTACATTTGAAACGGCATACTGAAAAGCTTGAACACCAGTTTTGCCAACACGCTGTCTCTTGGCTTCGGCACTAACTTCATGACGACCTGTCAAAGTGGTCTTACGCTTGGGCCTACTAACTTTAGAAATAACAACTGTAGAACTTACTAACTTTAGAAATAACAACTGTAGAACTTATACCAGAAAGTGAAGGAATATCTTCACATGAGTTGTCTGTTTTGAAAGTAATACAATTTTCACCATCATTAGATGGTACGTTTTGTAATTCAGTTTTCAAAGGAACTTCTTCAGCACGTTTAGGTTTTGTTACTGCAGTTACACTGGTAGAACTACTATTCTTCTTCTTCTTCTTCTTCTTCTTCTTCTTCAGGACACTATAATGTCCTTCGACGAAGTTTCCCGAAGATGGTAAGTCATGAATAGTCTCTCCAGAACCATTGTCAGTAATTGTGTCACTATGTACACGGTTTACTCTGAACAGACACTCAGGAAACACGTCACTCACACTATGAAGTTCAACATGTCCAGCATACTGTCCATCAGCAACCATTAAACGTTTATATTCAGTAGGGTTATTTATATTTCGTCGAAGAGATCCGCCACCAATAAAAGAAAAAAAATATGTGCACGCCACTTCTTGATAATACATATCAACAGCCGCCAAACGAATTTCATAGTGGCTGTCTTCTGTTCTAAGTTGTTGTTGTTGTTGTTGTTTGAGTCTTCAGTCATTGGATTGGCTTGATGCAGCCCTCCATGCCTTCCTGTCCTGAACTAATCATTTCTTTTCTACATAGCTACAACACCCTACATCCGAGGCAATCTGTTTAACCTATTCTAACCTTGGTCTACCCTTACAGTTATTATCCTCGACCCTGCCTTCCATAACTAAGTTTGCTATTCCTGGGTGTCTTAGTATGTGCCCTACCAACCTATATCTTCACTTCATTAGCAGTCGCCTGCTGCGCCAACAGTCCAAGTTTCACTTCCATAGAGCGCCACGCTCCAGACAAAGGCTTTCCAAAATTATATTCTAAATCTACTGTATATTTAATGTCAACAGATTTATATTCTGTAGAAATGCCTTCCTGGGCTGAGCCAACCTACTTTTTATGTGCTTTCTTGCTTCGTCCATCACTGGTTATTTTGCTTCCTAAGCAGCAGAAGTCTCCTACTTCCTTTACCCTTTCACCTGACAATTTGACGTCAATACGTGTTTCTCATTTCTGTCGGCTGCATTCCATTATTTGTGCTCCATGTAGGCAATACAAATTGCGCAAAATAAACAATTACATCGCCAACAATGTATATCACTTCGAAACCGTTTGTATTTGAAGAACCACATGTCATCATATGAGCATCTGTCTGAGGAGTTTTTGTTTGTTTGCTACGTTCATTCGTTTCGCATCGTCGTTTTTCACTTAGGCCCTATTCGCTGAGCACGTTGGTCTTCCAGCCAAGATCCATAATTAACAACACTCCAGTATCTTTTTTCCACACTCATCCAAACTTTCACAGAAAACAATGCTTTAACTAAGCGCCATTCACGCCTTCCTTTTTACTTTTGCTTACTTCTTCTTCGTCCGTAGATATTCCAGCAACTTTGATATTACTCGCTCTGTCTATTCCTCGGTCCCTTGCTTAGGTTTGTGGCAGAGCGCTAGCATTACGTAGTGGCAGCATGGGAACATAATTTGAGTTGAATTGTATTGTACCCGGATCGTTTACACGTCCGTGACATGATGACGTTATTCAGTAGTGTAGCCAGGATCGACCAATGGGAGGGGTTTTGGGTACTCAGCCAAATTCTACAAGCATTTCGTCCCGCGGCGTAGTCGCACTCGTCAAACGTGCCCCATGGTCGCGAGGGCAGCTGTGGAAAGTACGGATATCGTAGGTTCGAATCCTGGTGCTGACAGCGGTTATCCTTGGTGTTTTTTCCCCCCGGGTTTTGCCACACTCCCTACAGGAAATTGCCGGGATAGTGCCTTGCTCAAGTCCCGGAGCGTCTACTCCATCCCTGTCCCAGATACATTTAAACACACAACTACATTCATCACAGCAATACAGGTTGCCAGACAGCTTCAACACACTCCCAACTACATGGGGCTGATGACCGAGGTGTCTCAAGCCCCTCAAATGAATTAACAACTCTACGAGTATTTCCATTTCTCTATGAGATATTATTACACAAAGAAAGTTTCATGTATTTTGATCCCGAATTTCTCGAGTAATACAATATGCTCAAAAGACAAAAACAAATCAGTTCTTTAAAAAATTAAGTTAATTTTTTACTAAAATGACTCACTTCAATGGTAGCCTAAATCTAGAACATTCTTGTTCCCCTGACAGGAACAAAATAAACTCAAATATATCTGTGCTACCAACATGAAGAGTGCGTATCTCTCAACAAGAGAAATTATTTACAGGGGTCTCAGCAAAAGTGGGCATATCCTCTCACGATGTATGATATTGATTTATGACTAATTCAATACCAGTACTCATTTTTATGTTTATTCAGTTTTTCCAACAAGATCCTGTGCTTTATATTGCAATTAGCCCTGAACGCCTAAAGTATCATTTTCGAAGATTTTTGTCACCTACCAAGGTCCTTCTTACCTTAGAAATGCGACATGCAGCCGGAAAAAGTTTTAATTGCTTACACTACTCAGGCGACAAATTTCACTCATTCGTGACTGGGAGATAACCGTAATTCGGGGAATTGCTGGACATATATTTACGTAATATGAAGCAACTCGGCTGACGGTTATCTCATGCTCAAGATGTTAATAATGATCCCAAAATTAGTGTTAATGTACCCATAGAATTTTCTAAGTCTTTATTAAAGCGCGTTATTTTTAATAAAAACTAGATTAATTCACATATAACTTCTCTCCCGCCAAGAAAAGAAAAAAAGCTAATATTGTCCCGTTGTGTGGGATGCAAAATTATTTGACGCTAGCCTCAGTTTGAAATAAGCTATAAGTTATTTCGCGGGGGAAAAGTTAGATTGGCAACCCTGGGAGGACCACAGTCTAAAATACACAGTAGCGAAGCTCGCTGCGTTACGAAATTGCATCCTCTTTGTAGGTGAAGCGACACTAGCGCTCGCGGCGGCCAGTAAGCTGGCAACTGCCTTGAGCTCGTTATTCGCGGAACAGATTATTTCACTTTTGCAAGGGTTTTTTGAATTTTAACTCACCTGAGTGATTATTTCCATTGTGAACATAAGTTACGTTAAACGTCACTACAGAAAAAGCCACAATGTTGATATACCGTACACTTTTAATTCATAAAAACATAAAAAGAATGCTCTGTTTTTATTAGTTCAGTCTTCTATAAGTATCCGTAGGTACAGTTGTATGACGTATTTAATGAGTCTTATGTAGAATTCATGGTCCATACTAGTTATAAATGCATGTATTTGTTTTAATGATAGTCGCTGGCATATTTACATAAAACGAAGTCCACGATTCCTGGATGTAACGGGTAATCTCTAAATCCACTGTATGGATTTTGATGCGGTTTTCACCAATCAGTAAAGAATTTCTCGAGGATGGTTTCTGTAGGAAAACATTCATTCATGACCAAAGGGAGCCGAGCAGTAACGATTTCAGTGAATCGTGACGAAGGAAAATCCGCCGTCCTTGCGCCTTTTAAGCTTACAAAGCTATAAAGAAGTCCCCGACAGCATATCTTTATCTTTAATATAATACATCGCCAACTATAAAGTGATTTTACGTTTTAATTTCTTCCAACAATCTCCATTCAGTGGAAAATTTAAATTACTAGCTTCGGAGCGAGTTTACGAGCGAGCCCATCACCCCAGCTTCGGCCAGCATTAATTGTCGAGTCGTGTCGAGTTAAGACTTCAGAAAAGAGTAGGCTATAAGTGTTTGGAGTTTCGCTCTTCCCCTCGGCTTTTCTGAATTGCGTCTGAGACCTACCGTCCGTTCGCCTTTTAAGCTTACGCTGAGTGACCCCTTTAAGATACCAGGCGAAGCCGGGGCGGGTTTATAGTATGGGTATAATATAATATCAAATTCTTAACCGTATCAAAAGCTGTTATTCCGTAAAATTGAGTAACATTATATTTAATTAGTAAAAATACCAGTGTGATTTGTGAAACGAAAAGTATATAAAGATCTTAAGGTCTTAAATGGCTCAATAGTAGGTACTTCGTATTTTTTCTGTGGGTTTGAAACCTTTCATTCCTGAATTTGACAAAATAATACAATGCCAATTTTACAAAATATCGGCAATAACAATTGTGTACCGTACCTTCACAACAGCCATGTAGGAGACCAGGTATTTCATAAGAGAATTAACTAACATCTAAGTTTGTGAGCATTATCCTGACGACATAAATTGGCTTGCTTCCAAAGGATTCGAGAATAAGTTTATATTATTGTACAAAATCTTTATTCATTAAATCAGCTCTCTGACTATTAAAAAGCCATTTTCTACATCTGAAAATTAAAATGTCGGCACGCGTTTGAAATGACATCTTTTACGTTTACTTAGCCTACCGTATGTTTTAATTTTCAAAATGCATAGATATTTATATTTGATTTGCAGCCAATGGCCATAGCAGGGCATTTCACATCAACGCCCGTAGGTTCCCCAATTTCAATGTCAAGTAGTTCCAACTTAAGCTACCAGACGCCACTGTCACTGAAACCCAACGGCGTACGTTTGAACCTGATAGAGCGTGTCAAACCCAATAGCCTACAAATTTTCGATACACACTACCAGGGAACCGTGTCTGTAGATCTACTGGCAACGTTAAAGATCCCCTTCAGGGCAAAATTCTGGCACCCCGGTGTCTCTAAAAGCCACCGTAATTAAAAGGGACCTAAGACCAATAACATTATTATTGATTTATAAACGGTTAAAGACCTAGTTCCGTTGTTTGATTGAAAAGCTTTATAATACTTTCAACTGCGTATTCCAGTTAATTGGGGTCGCCGGAGCCAATCAGGCTCACTTTGGTGTTGGCCGGGGATTTAAGGCCGGATGCCCTTCCTGATGCCACGTAATTTTTTCAGGTGAAAATTCCACCCCACTGTCACCGGGATTGGATCTCCGGCCGTCCGGCTAAGCCACTGCACCATCACGCTCCCCTTGAAAAGCTTTATAATACTAGCCTAAAATCCATGGATCAAATCTTACCTTTTAGGGTCCTATGGAAACTCGGGTGTCGTCTTGCTATTTGAACAGTCTAACTTCCCAGTCGGTCAACACGAATACACCCAATTAGATTGGGCGAGGAATAACAATTAATTTCCCCGTGTAATTCATAATACAATAATTATTTATACATTTAATAAAACGCTTCTCATACAACCCCCTCCCCCTTTTATGTGAGAAGTGTTTTATTAAGTGTATAAACGATTCATGTATTTTTATTTCAGGCATTATGAGATAAATTGTCACTGCCCACCTTATCTAATTGGGTAACGTACACTCCTGTTGACCGATAGAAAAGCGATCATATAGGTTACTTAGCAACACTGAAATATTGCTTCTAATTTATTTATTTATTTATTTATTTATTTATTTATTTATTTACATATGTTACGCCCTCATTGGAGCACTTAACCAAAACAAGTATATACATGTCTCAAAAACAATATTAAAGATTCAGCTTCTTATTTTTCTTCTTTTTCAAAAACATTTTCATTCTAGTCGACCTTGCCGCTCTCTCTGCATCGCTCATGGTGTAAGTTTTGCGGGTAAAGGTTTTTAAGGGAAGTCGGATGTTCTTGTTTTTCAAGATATTCTTCTCATCTTTGTTAGCAATTTAAGACATTGTCAAGCCGAGTTCATCCAGATCATTTTGAATTTCCATAAACCAAGAGTTCTTTGTTTTACTAAAAAAAACTAATTAAATAATACTTTTAATTGTCTGGTATCCGGCAGGCGTGAGATATGACAAAAAAAAAGCAATTCACCTTTTTAGCATAGTATCGACTATAGACTCAGTTTCTTTATAAACCACTTCATTTGGTAATAGACGCCATTGACCATCCACCCGATGTTTTTTATTAATTATAGTTCTGAGAATTCTTCTATCAGTCTTCAGTAATGTGTCAGTAACTGATCGAGTGTTTAACTTGAAAAGTGTTTCACAAGCATATATTGCTTCCGGTTTAATAACTGATTCGTAATGTCATAATTTGGCATTTATGGAGAGTGATTTTTTTTGTAACTAGACCAAGTAATATATTACGCTTGTCTTAACTTTGTTGATCTATTTTCGAATGACGCTTCTCATTCAAATTCCATGTTATAATCTCCCCTAAATATTTAAATTTATGTACAACTTTAATTTCTTTATTGTTAATCAATGTAATAGCTTGTGTTTCCTCATCAAAGGATGCCATTATTTCAGTCTTTTCAAATGAAATTTGAAGTCCTACTTTTGTTGCAATAGACCCATGTTCTTCAATTTGGTGTTTAGCCTCATCTATACTGGTTGCAAGCAGTGCAAGGTCATCCGCAGAAGGCAAGCAATTCAGTTTTATATTAGTACTAATCTTTACATTTGGAGGACAAGTTTTGTTCCACTCACGCATGATCTTTTCAAGAACACAATTAAATAATAACGGTGATAGACCATCTCCTTGTCGAAGTCCAGTCCGGATAACAAATGGTTCATACAAGGCTCCTCGAAATTTAACCTTTGATTTAGTATCTTTCAAAGTAACGCCGATGAGGTTGATAAGCATTTGATGTAACCCAAATTCCCTAAGGATGTTAAATAATGACCCTCGATGGATACTGTCATAAGCTTTCTTAAAATCTACAAAAGTAATGACCAAATCCTTTTGTCTCATTCTATGATATTTCATTATCCATTTCAGACTGATGATCTGACCCGGACAGCTGCGACCTGGTCGGAACCCTCCTTGATATTCTCCTAGTTCTTGATCGAGATGTTGTTGAATTCTTGTCAAGATAATTCTAGATAGAATCGTGTATGTTACATCAAGCAAAGAAATCCCACGGTAGTTGTTCGGGTCTGATCTATCACCCATTTTATGAATTGGGTGGATTACAGCCATTCTCCATCCCTCTGGTATTTGTTCCGAATTCCATACATCGATGAGGCGTTTATGGAGGTTGGAGATGGTTTGTTCATTTGCATATTTCCATAGTTCTGCTACCAATGAATTCTCTCCTGCTGCTCTATAATTTTTGAGCCAATTAATCGCTGCACATACTTCAGTCAAGTCAGGAGGAATAATGTTCTGTAAATTTGTTTTATTTTTTGGATTAAGCTCAAAATCAAGATATTCCTTAGGTTCATCAGCATTTTGCTTCTAATATTAGATCTGTTTATTGAACTGCATATCTCCCCTTGTAAAGCAAATGTTAAATTAAAGACATAACCTTTACACAATGCTCACATACAGTAAATCCAGCAACAATAACATACACCAACATAGCGCAGTCGGCACATTCTTGCTGGCTGCATGAGAGCATTATTGTCTGGCGGGAGAAAAATATGAGCCAAGCTTCGCGATCTGTAGGTAGACTGTGGTTTTACGTTGTCATGAAGACGTGTGTAGCCACAAATGTGGACCCGGGCTGAAAGGCGACAACAGTACATCACCACAGACACAAATCACAACCTGCCGATTTTCCAATGGTGGGGGGGTTCCAACCCCCCCCCCCCTAACCCCCCTTGGCTACGCCACTGACGTTATTATTGTGACGAAGAGACGTTAGTCTATATTAGCAATGGAGCTGCTGATATTTGAATAGCGCGCTTGGAGACTTCGAGTTTTGAGGGAGGTATAAGACGTAGGGGCGAGTGACGAGGAACTGTGACGTGAGCACTGGACTACGTAACAGAACTAAGTTTTCTAGAATTTCCTCTAGAGATGGAATAGAACTTAGAAAAGTAGCACAGTTTTCTGGCAATTGAATTAGAAGAAAATAGAGCTATCAAGCAAGAAAATCCGTTCAGCAGGAGCCGAGATACGGAATGGACGTTTCTAGAAGTTCTACCGCTGGGAGTATAAAAGGAGCCAGGAATTCAGGGAAGGCATGTACTTCATCAGAGCAACTGCTCTAGTGCACATCAACGCTACATCGTGAACGAGTGGTTACGCCGTAATTCTGATCGCCGAAAGGAACCTAGTCGCTGGACGAGCTGTCCGTGGACTTAGTTTATGTTCAGGGAACGAACACTTATATTATCGAATGTCTTAGAATATTGGACGACATTATGGTCAATTTATTCTTATGGTAAAGTGATGTTGATTTTTGTAATACCATTCACGAAGTTCAGCCTACACAAACAGTATGTTTCTTGTGGTGAAACTGAATATCAGGCACTTCATAAGTACCAGAAAGACATTGCATTTATAATTCATTTTACGCAGCTGACAGGTGTTCCTGTGATAGCAATGCGAATGAAACCGCAATTTTTGGTTATAGAACTTATTATTGTGTCGAACTTGAAGAAAATATTCGAACAGTACAAAACTTTACAACATTTCAACATGTCAAATATTACCGAGTACGACGGGAGTGTTTATGAACGCGTTGTGTTAATCACCGACATGCGCCGTTAAAACTACACGAGGGTAGGTGTGATATGGAAGCGAAGGAAGCTGATATGGAATCGCAGATGACCATGGGAGGATGCTATGGAAATAATGAACGCCGAAGGACTCGCATTACCATCACATCAAGCATGAAGTAAGCCAACTCTACATGTATTATTCACTAGCCTAATGTAGTATTTGAGAATTCCATTTTACACTGTCACAATAAGAAATCAACACCATCATCGTTATGAGAACGTCTATTATATGTGTCCAGGATGACAAATGGAGCGATATTGAAGTCCGACAATTTATTATTCTATTTTACTACTTTGTCAGGACAGCAGTCATATTCATGTGTTTCGACATGGAATATTTAATTTATTTTCAAAGGATGGGAATATTTTTTCTATAACTCATATTAGAGGCTCGATTATAACTTGGATTATTTAAATAATTTTTATTATTATTATTTAATAATAACAAATCACTGTGGAATAAATAAATTAATAATATTAAAAGTTGAAATACACAATTTAAAGTTATAAATAATTTATTTTGGAATGGAAGTTTATATTTATTAACAGGTTTAAATAAGTTTATGAATGAAGTGGAATAGCAAGAATTTGAGTTTAATACATTTTCCAAAAGCACTAAAAATATTAAATGAAGAAAGAATAAAGCGGCAGGTATTATAATGTATAAATTTAGGGTGAGAATATGTAAAATGGAGGCAAGGGAAAGTTGACCAGGAATAATCACATCTTTTCTTTGGAAAAATTAAATTCGAGAACACAGTAAAGTGGTAAGACAAAATATTACAATACAAAAATAATGTATTGTGAAAAAATATTTGAAGAAAAATATGATGAGTTTAGTGTGCGACTAGGTTTGTCAACACTTGAGTTTGTGTGGAGGCCAAGGGGTCATCCAAGAGGGCATTTGTTCCTGTAGTTATGAGCACATGTAGATGTGCGTGTGTTATGTGAAGTGTTTGAGAGGAGCGTGTGGGCTCTCAGTTGTAAAAGAAAGGTAAGGCAAGTAGACCGCCCCATATTCTAGTCAAATTCCAGAATCCGTAGATCTGAATATTATTTTTTTACCTGGATCAATATGAATTTCCAACATTATGCCTAGATAACTGAATCACACATGAGTTTAGATTTGATGAACCTGACCGAGAAAAAAAATAAGAAGAAAGTAAATAGTTGCAAATGCAATAATGGAAAATAACTGAAAATATTCGTATTTTGTGCTTGGAATAATAATAATAACATTTGAAATGAGCATTAAAAATTCATAATTTGAGTGTGAGAAAGGACCTGTTGTAAATAAATATCATAGGAAATTTTGAAAATAATAATAATAATAATAATAAATTATTTGATTAACATTTTTTTTTTGATTTTGTGAGATAATATAAAGATTATCTGAGTGTGAGAAAATATTTTTTTAGGAAGTAAAAATAATTTAATCTACTGATGGTAGATCACAACAATTTATATTGTTAACAACAATTTATGCTAATGTTTATAACACATTTTGAAATGAGTAAATTTAACATTTTGTTTAGATGAAACAATTGGAAATAAAAATAAAAGATTTATTTTTCACATCATTATTAAAATAATGAAAATTTATAATCAATTTATAAACAATTTCGTTCTTTGAAACACGAATTTCCAGACACAACAATATGAACATTCGACTTTATGTTAGCCGAATTTTGATATTAAGTTGATGTAAAACTTCATTGAATCAAGTGAATATTTTTTTCCAATTCTTTTTTTGGGAAACATCATCGAATTAACAAAGTGAAAATTTTCAAAATATCAATTCAACGTTTACTTGAACAATCATAACAAATCTTCGTGAAAGTGAAACTGCAAAAATGTAAATAGAGGGATCATTGGAACTCTTAATTTAATCGTGATTACCTAAGTGTAAATATTAGATTATTTTCGATTTTGTTGATACCAGAATGGACTATTAATTTTCTGGGTATCAATTCGGCGGAGTTTGAGGGTGTTTATAGGGAATGTTGTTTTTTTGTGTGTGAGTGTATTTGTGTTTTGAGGGGTTTTGCCAGTCATTTATCAAATTTTAAATTATAAATAAATTGAGATTTTTAAGAAGTGTGCTATTTTCAACTAATTTCTCTCCCTACCTTACTTGTGAATTACCGATATCTGGGAAGCCAGTTATAGACCTAATATTTGCCTAGATAGACCCTGAGATGGATTTTCTCGTGCTGAACTGATTTCGATATTTTACAAAATGTGGTCTTTGGATCTCGGTCCAAACGGGCACAGTATGTTACCTCAGAACTTGACTCAAACGCAACCGATTTGTGTAGTCAATAGCATGAACAGGGCCGGATTTAAGAGTATGCCGCCTATAGGCTAAAGTCAATTTGCCGCCCCCTCGATAGTTCATATTTGCTTAATACATTTGTTTTATGCAACAAAAGGATAGAGATAATTGGCGTTTTCATCTTTTCTAAACATAAAGTTCATTTATTTTAGATAAAACTACAAATTTAATGTCTTACATAATAAATGTTATAATGAAATTAGTTATCTACTTGTTTTTTTACTTACTTCTTTTAAGATTCGTTAAAAATGAAATGGATTTCGAACTTAATTAATTAATTTGTTCTTGGAGATCAGTGATCACTATTTTACACATATTTTTATATTTTAATGCTAATGACTATCTTTTGTGTAATTGAAGAACTGTGTTCATTTTGAATTAAGTTGTCCTAAATGTGAAATGAAATTACACAAAATGTAGTCAATTACTGGTTTATTTGTTGAAAAATACACAAACTTCTCTAAAACAACTCACCCCACATAATCTTCGTGTTCAAATTTATATAGCTTTCTTACGAGATTTCTTAATGGCAAACTCATTAATAATGTCCTCGTATGAAAGTTTTTTTGTTGTATTTGCCTCAATACAAAGTAATGAAAGTGAGTTTAACCGTATTTCAGAAATACTAGTTGGCAGATAGTTCTTAACTCTTCTAAGGCAGGAAGAACTGTATAAGGACTAAAACATATTTGTAAGTAACTTGTATTCTTAAATTCGTACGGAAAATATTATTAATGTCTGAAATACATCATTTTAGCTTTTGAATGAATTGCCAAACTGCCGTCCCTCAAAATTTGCCGCTCTAGGCTGCAGCCTGCTTAGCCTATTTAGAAATACGGCCCTGAGCATGAAAGAGAGAGAGATCTTGATTTATTAAATATTTTAATACTTAAACCAACTGTGTACAGTAATTACAACCTGAGATATAGTCGCTTAAATGGAAGATACTACGAAAAAAGCATACGCCTTTGTTACCTCAGAACATCCCTCAGACGCAGCCAATTTCAGTGACCAACTGCGCAAAAGAGAGCCCCTGATCCCTGGAGTGTTTTATGACATAAGCCAATGGTGTACCGCAATTATAGCCTGAGATATGGGTGATTGAATGAAGAAAAAATATGGAAAACATCAGGGAAAAATTGTGTTTTAATATAACTCAAGCAAGATAAGAGGTAGGTGGTTTCATATGACCTATGGCGTATCTAGGCATATATACATTTCATTTAAAAAGTAATTGAGTACATCGACCCGGTAGAACGTCCGGAAAGACTGACTTATTTTTCATAAATTCTTTTAATATATAGATAAGCAGGGAAGCGTACCAACTATGGATATTTTCTGTAACTATGACACGCACCAACTTTGACAGGAAACAGCACGACCGTCACCTTGTGTAATCTCAGGGTACTTATTCAGACTACGTTAGAATGCTCTTGAGTCTGCTAACACAGGGAATCCTCGTTCGTTGAAACAATATTTCAGTGCTAAAAATAAATCCATTGTGAGGTGGAACTGACCCTGAGTTCTTGCGGTCCATTGCCTTTACCACTTCGCTAATAGGGCGTTGGTTGGCGTACCCACTCAGTATCGTCACTCACTGTCCAGAGAAAATAGTCCATCATTTCACTAACAAACAAAAATCAATGTTGCACAGTCGTATACATATACATATTATAAACATACTGTGAACTCTATTTCATTGTCATCAAAGACTTGGTTGATGGCCGTCTTTAAATACACGGAAGCGGTATGAATAGGTGCGTGCAGTTAATTGTTGGGTAGTATCTCGGCCTTATTCGAATGGCAATAGTCAAAGATTTACGCGCGCAAGGGAAGTATTTAGTCTTGAAATAAATATATTTCCGTTAAGACATCAAGAAATGCACGATCTCTCTTGTACTATTGAGAAGATTTGGCAGATTTTGGTATAAACCGCACCTTCTAACTCCCTCTGGTTTAAGAGCTTGAGTTTTGTGAGACATACACCTTAACGTTTTATATATAACTAGCAACCCGCCCCGGCTTCGCCCGGGATCAGTTATGAATGCAAGGTGATAGGCTACTTTTAACCGAGGTCTTATAAGATTTCCTTGTATACGACATAAGTCGTTTCCCCTCCAGCATTGAACACGAAAAGATTTCGATTTGATGTAACACGCGATAGAGCCACGTAAAGCTGTTCATGAGAAAAACATTCTCCACTGAGATCAACTCCAGTCACGCTAAGTGTCTGACCCTGTGCTTTGTTTATAGTCATGCAAAAGAAGACCCTTACTGAGAATTGTACTCGTTTGAAATGATAAGGCAAATCTGAAGGAATCATAGGGAATCTGGGTACTAAGACCGTTTCTCCTGTAGCACAGCTAGTTAAGATAGTTGCTTCAATGAAAGAGTTTTTCAAAGTTTTCACTACCAATCGCGTCCCATTGCATAACTTTGGTGGGTGTAAATTACGTAGCAATATAATAGACACTCCCACTTTTAAAATAACCTTGTGAGGTGGCAAGCCAGAAGGAAGTAAAGAATTTAGGAATTCGGTGGGGTAATGAACAGCTTCTTCACTATCGACTACTGCGTCTACTGAGTAATATACTTGAGCCTGGGCAGTGAATTTGGAGAACACCAAGTCATTAATTTACACAACTTGTTCGTTTGTCGGCGATAATATTGCTCTTTCTTTAAACCAAGAATGAGATTTGTTAGGTAGGTCATGGACTTGAGGATAAACGCTATCAATCAATTCTTGAATGCTGCTTACTAAAACACAGATATCGTTACTGAGGGTAATTTTCCCGTCAATGGCCGGTAAATCTCCATTTCCGACTCTAAGTAACAAATTAGCAAACAGACTATTATCTTCTGAAGATAAGAGTACTCTCATGTTAGTTTTGAGTGCCAATTTTGTTATATCTGGCCAGATGTAAGATCTTTTTAATGAAGCGTTCACTTCGCCGGCTCTCGTTCCTCTGGTAACAACTGGTAAGATTTGACGAAAATCTCCGTCGAACAAAACTGTGCAGCCACCCATAGGTGTGTTCCGATTCCTTATATCACGCAAGGTCCTGTGCACAGCTTCAACGGAAGTTTTGTGCGACATTGTAGCCTCATCCCATACAACTAAAGAACAATTTTGGATTAAACTGGCAGTGTTACTATGTTTTGAAATATTACATTCTCTTCCATTATTACTGCTGACTTTCAAAGGAAGTTTAAATGTTGCATGTGCTGTTCTTCCCCCTTCCAAAAGAGTGGCTGCAATTCCAGATGATGCGACGGCAAGAGCAATATTACCACCAGACCTCACTTTGGCGAGCAACAAATTAATCAAGAACATTTGCCTGTGCCTCCAGGGGCATCAAGAAAAAATATCTTACCTTCCTTCTTAGTGATGCTAGATATGATGGTGGCATAAGCTTGTTTCTGATCGTGGTTCAAACGGTGTTCTTCTTGAGCAACGGGGGGCGTGGTGGCGCAGCGGTCAAGCTGTATGCCTCTCACCAAGGCGGACCGGGCTCGATTCCCGGTCACTGCATGTGAGATTTTCGATGTGAAATGCCATGTCCTGTGGTTCGGATTCCACGTAAAACGGAGGTCCCGTGGCTTATGATCGCGAGATTAACGGTCACGTTAAACTACAAGCTTCCTTCCTTTTTCTTGAGCAACGGTTTGAAGGAGCCGAGGACGAAGTCTTTCTTTCTTTTGTGACAATCGAGAAATTATTTTTTGCTCTGTTTCATTGTTACGTGATAAAGTGCTTTTTCTTTTTCGATGTCAATGAACAATGACCTATATCCGTTTTATATCTCGGCATGATGGCTTAATATCACTGACTGGACTATTAATTATAGAGAATTCTTTTCAGACGTAATTTAAGAATGTCGAGATGTATAAAACACAAATTCCCCTTCCGTCCAATCTTAAATTGACTGTGTATTTTGCGGAACGAAAAGTTCACATGCGAAATGAAGAAAAGCCGAGCTACACTTCCAGGGGAATGGCGAGGTGCGTGAAACACAAATCCCCCTTCCATCCAATCTTAACTTAACTGTGTATTTTGCGGAACGGAAAGTTCACAGGCGAAATTAAGAGTTGCTCTTCCAGGGAATGGCGAGGTGCATGAAACGGAAATCCCCCTTCCGTCCAATCTTAACTTGACAGTGTATTTTGCGGAACAGAAATTTCACAGGCGAAATGAAGAAAAGGCGAGTTACACTTCCAGGGAAACTCCAAACACAACCACCTTTCTCTTAAGTCTTAACTCAACACGACTCGACGGTTTGCTGCTGGCTGTATCTGGGGTAATAGGTTCGCCCGCTAGTTAGGCTGTAACAGGGGTGATTGACTCACCCTTAGCTAGCTCGTAAACTGTTGCCTCAGTATTTGAATGGACATGGTTGGAAGAAATGAAAAACGTAAAAATACTTATAGTGGGCGATGTATTGAAGATAGAGATATGCTCTCCGGGGCTTTTTTGTAGAACTTTTCATGCTGAACAATTCTTACACTTATAGTATTCAGATATGTTTAACGGTTTGCCCAGCGTAAGGTTACAAAGCGCTCGGACGCCAGGTTTTCTTTTCAACTTTTTCACTGAAATCGGTACTGCTCGGCTTCCTTTGGTCATAAATAAATTATTTTCTACAGAAATCATCCTCGACATATCCTTTACAGAATGGTGAAAACCGTATCATAATCCATCGAGAGGTTCTCGAAATTGCCCGTGACATCCAAGAATCGGGGACTTTGTTTTTTACTAAGTAGAGATGTATATATGATGATGGTGATGATGATATTTGTTCCTGTTATAAAAGTGATAGGTAGAGTCTGTGGCGCTTTCAAGGTGGGAATAATGTGACTAGAAAGAAGAATGTCCATTTAAACGTGATACACCGTATGCAGTGCTACGCATTCCTGGTTAGCAATGCCCACAAGCTAGCTCTAAATGTACACAGAAGGACACGATTAGGCAGCTTATTTATCAATATTATATGAGGAAGGAATTTCCTACTGGCGAGAAGCTTCTAGTTTCCTTGAATGAAGCTGGTTTATTTGAAGGAGGGAAATCCAGCTTGAGTCAAGTGCTAAAAGAACTGAGGAATGTGGCGCGTCTCCACTTGATGATTAAAAATATGTAAGTTAATTCAATATCTTTATACATTTACTGTTGACCATATCACAACTATCCCCTTGTTTTAATAAGATGTGGTTGATTTTAAATCAAGGTTAATTTAATTGAAGTGACACATTATGTCAAAACTTACATATGGCGCATAAAATGTTCTCCAAGATTAATCTAGTTAAATGTGAGTGATTGCTGCATTTTGGCATAGGAAGGTGAAATACAGACCGAAACATGTATCAGTCACATTGTGAAAGTGTATTAATTTTGTATTAATTTTGTATTGGAAAGTGGAAAATATAAAAATTATATTGTCTTCATGAACAGTCTCACATGATTTGTGGTGTATGAGATCAGTGGTACAACTGCAGCAACATTTGCCAGGAGATATGTACATTTTTACTGTGCATAATGATTTATTTTGTGTGTCCTCCCAAGCTCCGGGAACTCCAGCCGCCACTGCGGTCACCCCATGCCCATGTGACGGTCCTCACATATAAATAAAGCCCCGTACAAGTTTACGTCACGGTTCTTGGCCGATGAGTCCCGGTTTCACAGTCGTAGAGAGGGCAGTGGGTGAGCCTCAGGCATGTGCAATTAATTGATACGTGAGTTTTCAGTTGCGCGGAAAGCAACACGCATAACAATTTCACATGCCTGAGGTTCGCCACCTGTCCTCTGTACGACTGTGAAACCGGAGCTCATCGGCCAAAAACCGTGCCGTGAACTGTATATTTCGCGGTACAGAATCGCCAACGCTGTCTGTCTCAAGAAGTAGGAAGGAGGCGCCCTACCTCTGCCAGCTCTCTAGCACGTTGTGAGTTGAAGCATGGACCCCACCGCCGTATTCAATAGCAAATAATACGGTGAGCTTTGGTTATTGTAATGCTTAGTTTACAGATATGGACATTATAGTTATGCATTTCCGTTGACGATAGACGAATCAAGCGATACGAGTCATCATTTCATACATGAGGGAGAATTCTCACTGTAAATATTCCGTCATATCCGTCAGACTATAAGTAGAAATACATAATAAGACATTCTTTTCTTATATGGCCATTGGCTGCGATTAATAAATATATATATATTGGTATATTTCAGTAGCCTACTGAGAAATAATGACCACTAACTAACAAGATGATGATAATTGTTGTTTAAAGGGGCTTAACATCTAGGTTATCGGCCCCTAATGGTTTGGATGATAGTGAAAATGAAAATGACCTATAATTAAATCTAACTACAAACTTAAAACTGGGGCAGATGACATCGTAGTTCCGCCCCTTAAAACAACAATAAGTAACAAACTAAACTTAAAACTAAAACTAACTACAGCTTACACACTAGAAGAAGATAAAAGGAAAACAAAAGAGTAAGGGAAATAAGAGAAAGGGGAAATAAATGCCCTCAATCCTCGAAGAATGAGGATTGAAGGATTAAGAAAGAAGGAGAGCCGGGAAAGGCAGATAGGAAAGGGAAAGAGGGGAGGGCCTGCCCCAAAGGCAATGGAAAAAGGAGGGGGGGGGGGACGGACCCAGCTCAGGAATCCCTTGGGGTCACTAAATCCCGAACTCATCAGTCTTGAGCCCTTGAGGGTGTAGCACTATCCAGGGTGCACCATAAGTGGTGGGGCTACATACACCCTGCCTCCTTGAGGGCCTTGAGCAGAAGACAGGAGGTACTTGAAAGAAAAAGAAAAGGTCTGACCCCACGAAGAATGAGGGATCAGGAAAGATGAGAGAAGGGCCAATTAAGGCGGGAAAGGAAGAGACTCCCTAGGCCTCCGATACCCTAATACTGTCGGGGTCGAAAGAGAACAAGAGTTGACCAAAGGAGGTTGACAGGAAAGAAGACGGAGAGGAACCCGGCACAAGTAAGTGGAAGCAATGCCAGACTCAGCCGGGGTCCCGTGGTCGTCAATCCACGTCCCACTAGATGTGAGCCCCTGGGGGGTAACTAACAAGAGAACTGCCTGCAACACACATAGTGGGTTCACAGTGTACTTTATATACACATCCATCAATTGAGCTTGATTAGGCTAAAAGGACTTAGTAGAACATAATGAATTACGAGTTTTAGGCATCTACATTACTTACAATACTTTGCGCGTCAAAAGTGGGCACGTTTTGATAGGATAACAGTCCTATTCCGAACACTTGCCAGCAATGTTTTCAACATCTCAGTGGGCGTGCCCCTTGACTTCACACTCTGGCCGTTACTCCTTGGTCTGTCTCCCTCACGAGGAATGTTCGTGCCGGAGACTCGGCAGCTGGACTAACAAGTGCCACTGTGGTGTTGTCAAGGAGTGATAAGGAGACGCCCTGCCCTGTCAGCGCTATACCATGCGGAGAGTTGAAGCACTGACCATGCTCCCATACTAGCCTGGCTCCAGCGTTAAATGGAGCCTACTGTAGACTTATTTACTAGTGGCGTTTAACTATGATAACCAGTAAAAATAATCGTTTTTTTGTTTGTTTAGCGTATGGCTTTTAGTGCCGGGAGTGTCCGAGGACATGTTCGGCTCGCCAGTTTTTGTAGCTGCTTCGAGACGGACACCCAATGGGTGAGCTACAAGTAACGTTGGGGAGGAAAGTTTGGATGTAAGGACAGGGAGTTTGGCCTATAGTTAGGGACCAACCCTGCATTTGCCTGGAAGGAAGATGGGAAACCACAGAAGACCATCTTCAAGGTTGCCGGCGGGGGGATTCGAACCTCCTCGCCTCCCGGATGTGAGCGACTGCCAGCAGTCATGCCGTAACAACCTCGGCTAACTCACCCGATAAAAAGAATCGTGAGCAGATACCTGTATAGTACGAAGTTGTAAGGTATATGTCAATGGAAATCAAGGGATATGTGTTGTACTTTGCTGGCTAGCGTGAAGTGTACAGCAGTCGCAATCCTTTTCTTCGCGCTCGAAAATCATGTAAACTGCCGTAAAACACTTAATTTTACAACATAAACTAGAGCAATACACCGATCTAAAATATAGTACAGCAGTTGGGAAATGAATGTATTATACCGGTATGCAGTGTTTAGCCTATTTTCATTTATGAAAAAAAAAAGTCTTATGAGATCACCTTTTGTCCGTGTGCGTGCGTATGTGTGTGTGTGCGTGTGCGTGTGCGTGTGTGTGTTCCCCTAATAAAATCTTAACGGCTGGAACGATTTCAATGAAACTCGGTAAGGACATAGTATTATTTTGTACGAACCCTATCGTACCCTTCAAATTTTATTACGTTTCACCCAACGAGCTAGAGAAAGGTATATAGAGAGGCAAGGAGCCACGTAGCAGCGCTCTGGGCGGAGGCAACCTGAGTTAAGGCAGCCATGATTCAAAATGTCGTCTGACAAGAGCTTGTTGTGATTGTTCGAGCTGTGCGTTGAATTAAATTTATTTAAATATGCATAGATCATGTCGTCAGTGTGTTCGTCTTTTAATTGTACGAATAGAAGTAATAAGACAACAGCAGTGTCGTATTTCAGGTAAGAAATGTCATCCAAATTCATAAATTAATGAGGTAGACTCTTGACGAAAACGTGATGCAGCAGTTTAAGTTTGTGTGATATTTACATTTCAGATTCCCTTTGCAGAACTAGGAACTAACAAAACAATGGGTTGTCATCATGAAAAGGGATAAATGATACCCCACGAGATACAGCTTTATTTGTACTCTACACTTTGAAGATAAATATATGTATGTAGCAAATGACAGGCGACGTCTACTAGCTAAAGCAGTACCTACAATTTTCAATTTTCCTGCTCATCTGCGGAAGAAGCAGGCCTGTTGATCTTCGCCGAAGAAGCGAAGTTTCCAGGAAACTACAGAAAACTCGCAATCAGATAGCATTGTTGCAGAAGACCTTGATATCAGTAAATATATTAGGCTGTCTTAAAATTTAAGGAAAGATAGTTGTGAGCCATAATAATAATAATAATAATAATAATAATAATAATAGCTATAAAGTAAAATATATTGTTCAAATATCAATCTTCGTAAGCCAACGAGGTGTACTTTCTATAGTTCGTTGTTTTGAAATCATTTTGGGAAACGTAACAGGCTTTACTAATATTTTATTTTTTTCTTTCTTCTCAGAAATTCTACAGCAAGGTGCAGTATCTAGCCATGATCACACATATTCTGTCCCTAGCTCACGGAAGATGAAGAAAATGTTCGATCGTGTAGTGGACAAAAATAAAGAGTTAAAGAGAAAACTCAAAACTGCTAAGCAGACTGTTATCCGAAAAGAACAGCAAATAATTAATTATCAGAAACTTATGAAAGGGCTAAATTACAGGTTATGTGAAGCAGGATCTGAAGTGATAACTAAGTATTTTGAAGGTGTTTTGAAGGAACTTGTACAGGTTACCCAGAATGGTGGTGTGCGAAAATTTGCTTTGACTTCATTTTTATTCAGCCCAGGCATATAGATACCTTAGAAAATTCATCAAATTACCATATCTAAGGGCCCTACGTTATTGGGCTTCTGTTCTCGATGGAAATCCTGGATTTACGGAGGAGAGTTTTTTGAAATTGCAGCAGGAGGCGCAGGCAAGTACAGAGCCAATACTGGCTTCGCTGATGTACGATGAAATGGCCATAAAGAAGGATTTAGTATGGGACGGAAATCAAATTCGTGGTTACGTAGATTTAGATCAGGGATGCATAGAATGTGATGACTGTCCGCTAGCTAGAGAAGCTCTGGTTTGAATCGCAGCTGGAAAATACCGGTGGGTTATTGTCTAATAAGTGGGATGTCTGCATCTATGAAAGTAAATTTAGTAGAACAATATATAAGGAAACTGCATGAGATCGAGATAAACATTGTTGCTGTGGTATGTGATGGCACTGCAACAAATAGCTCTGTAATGGAGAAGCTAGGAGTGTAATTTAATATAGATAATATTCAGTGCTGGTTGCCCCACCCTTCAGATACTAAGCTAGAAGTGTGTTGCTTTTTTGATGCTGCCCACATGATAAAATTGGCACGCAATTTATTAGCCGATAAGAAGATTCTTCGAGATGGTACAGAGACTGAAAACACTAGTATCAGGTGGGTTTATCTGGAAGAATTGCATAACATACAGGAAATGGAAGATTTATGTGCTGCTAATAAGTTAAAGAAACAGCACATACAGTATCACTCTCAAAAAATGAAGGTTGCTTTAGCAGAAGAAACACTTAGCAGATCTGTTGCTTGTGCCATAGTATTTTGTAAAGACATAGGATTTACTGATTGTGAGTTTAATGACTGTGAGTGTACTGTGAATTTTTAAAAAATTATAGATGTTATATTCGACATACTGAATTCCTGTCATCCTTTGGGAAAAGGTACAAAGGCACCAGTATCAAAGAAGAACCGAGCCACGATTTGTAACCAAGTAGCCAATTGTGTTTACTACCTCAAGAAACTGAAACTTTCAGATGGAAAGCTTATTTGCGATTCCGACAGAGAAAGATGCCAATATACGGTTTGATTATTGATCTCTTAAGTGTGATACAACTAGCAGAAACATACGTGTGGGGACAAAATTCTGTATTGAGATACTTGTTAACACGCAGATTGAGTCAGGATCACTTAGAGCTATTTTTTTTTCTACTATTCGCTCCAGAGGTGGGAATAGAAATCATCCAAATGCAGCACAATTTAAATCAGCCTATAGGAAGTGTTTAATTGCGAGGATAGACCCATCCATGAATTCCAACTGTAAGCCTATGGAATGTGACCTACTTGTGACAACTTCTGCAACTGCAGATATTCATGGTGTCAATAGGAAGGACGATACTATGCTGACAGACAATTCTGCGAGTACAGATCATGGTTACTGTGCAGATTATAATTCACTGAGCTTGTATGTAGAAAATGTTGTTCAGTACATAGCAGGAAGTGTCGTTCGCCATGTATCTAAAAATTTAACTTGTATTGAATGCCTAGAAGTACTTTTATCGGGTCAAGATGTTGAGAAACAGGGACTGATTAAAGAAGAAGACGTGAAAGATGGCATTTTGAATCCATCAAATGATGTAGTAAAATTATGCAAGACAGCTGAGAGTGTCATCAGGAAGAATGACTGTATGTTGCGAAAGAACCCGAAGAATCTCATGCTGAAGTTGCAGACTGATGTCTATGCTATGCTGCCGGGTTATCTGTTTCAGAAATCCGACCATCTATTTACTGCTACTGAACCTGGGAAAAGTCTCACTATGCTTCACTCATCAAGCGAATTGTGAAACAGTATTATACATGCAGGCTTCACCACTTCTGCAGAAATGCAGCTCAACATGAGAGAGGTCAACAGGTGCGTCAGTTGTACACAAAACTTATTCTTTTTAAAGGACAATGAAATCATGCAATGTACTGTGTATAAGCAACGTAGCTTATTGTCTTGTAAAATGATTGTGTTAGTTTTCGTTCAATGTACACATTAAATTGTCAGGTCTTACGTAGGCCTAATCTTACGCCTCGCTAGTCACGCCTCGCTAGTCACGCCTCTCCCTCCCTGCCTCCCACCCCGTTGACAGTGTATATCATGGCGGCTGCCAGTTCAACCCGCTTCCATGATGGCGGCGCCATTTCCACTCTATATACAGGGTCTTTCATATAAAGTAAGAACGGCGAGCGGCGGTTTTGTCATTCGCTGCTGCAGCCGGCCTTGCCGAGCTTGTGGCGCGCCACGGCCCCCTGCTGTAGAATATTGAAAGCGCGCACGTAGTATATACTTGACCTTGCCATAAGCATGCAGGTGTTATCAGTCGCCAGTCTGAACCTCAACTGCTAACATGGTCAGGCAGTTATCATTGCAACATCGTATTTTTGTATGTAACATTTTTTAAATTACGAGTTGGCTCGGCGGGTACGTGATGCATTTATTCAGCAATTTCCTGATGAATTGCCACCTTCACTAGCACAGATCCACGTAATTGTAAATAACTTTGACACTACTGACTCAGTGCTCAATAAAAAAATAAAAAAATAAAACAATCAGAAACAGAACTCACTCGCGTCAGCCAGAATGTGGTTACCAGATACGATGCCTGTATAACCCAGGAAGGACGGCACTTCCAGCATCTTTTATAAGGCAATATTTCATAGAGGATTGCACACACGGTTAAAGCAGGGGGCCATGGCGCACCACAAGCTCGGTCAAGGCCACCGTAGCAGCGGATAACAAAACCGCCGCTTGCCGTTCTTACTTTATATGAAAGACCCTGTACCTTTCTCTAGCTCGTTGGTTTCACCAATCCAATATGGCGGCTGTGCGAAATATTTCAGCGGCATTCTATATCTCCGAAACTATTAACGATATCACCCTGAAAATTTGTACGGTGATAAAGGGCACTATTAGAAGTTCACCTATGTGACTTCGAAAAAACATATTGTAATGCACTGATATCTAATTTAGTTCAATTGTTTACAAAACCCTCAAGATGGCAGCTGTGCGAAATTTTAAAATTAAGTTGTTATTTCTTGTGTCCTAATCATGCGATCAGAGTCAACGTTTGAATAATGAACTTACGCAATAATCCTCATCTAATAGTACATACCTCTATGGCCTATTATATTAAAATCTAATATGGCGACCATCCGAAATATTAAATGGTTCTCAATATCTATTATTCTATGACAGCAATCAAACTGAAATTTTGTATGTTGATAGAGGCTATAAACATAAGTTCACCTATGGGACTTTCAATAACCTGGTGAGCATAAATCCAACATGGTAGCGAAGCGAAATGTAAATATTTAAATGGATGTTTCTCGCGATTTAACCATCCAAAAGGAGTGAAACGTGGTACAGTATATGCGTTTACAAATTTTAATCCACTGGCATTTACTGGGGCGTGGTGGCTTAGCGGTCAAGCTGTTCGCCTCTCACCAAGGTGGACAGGGTTCGATTCCCGGTCAATGCATGTGAGATTTTCGAAGTGAACCTGTGGTTCGGATTCCACGTAAAAAGGAGGTCCCGTGGCTCATAATCGCGAGATTAACGGTCACGTAAAACTACAAGCTCCCTCTCTCACTGGCATTTAATTTATTTAAATTGTTTTCATAACCACAAGATGGTGGCTGTGCCAATTTTTAAAATCTCGTTCTTATTATTTCTTGTGTCCTAATCATGCGATTAATGTTTGAATAATACACCTACATAATAATATCCATGTAATAGTGCATAACTCTAAGGCCTACAAATATAAGAAACCAACATGGTGACCATCCGAAATATTTAGACGATTCTCAATATCTATGTTTATATTACAGCAATCAAACCTGAAATGTTGTATGTTGGCAGAGGCAATTAACGTTAGTAGGATATACGAAAATAGGCTATATAGTTCATCACGAAACTACGTGTTATAACCTGTAATTATTGTGGGATTTCAGGCAACCAGACACGCACCACTGTATTCTTAACTTAGGCCTATACCGAATAATGGGCAAATAATGACTGAGATACCAGTAGGCCTGCCATTATATTCACGAATGTGTTTTAGATAAATTAAATAAATTTAAAATACTAAGGCATGTGAACTGAGTGGTTGGTGGCGATATTGTTTTTATTGAAGGATATTTAAAAAAAAGACCAGTTCAGTTTGGGTAACAAAATAAACAAGACCTGGGCTGAGGTTTGAGATTAACCCCTGGCACTACAGCCCATCAAGGGCCTAGGCCTACCAAGCGACCGCTACCAAGCCATTTGGCATGCAGATATTGGGGTGGCGTGTGGTCAGCTCGTCGGGTCCCCTCGGCCGTTAATCTCGGTTTTCGTGACCGGGGAGGTTTGAGATTAACAAGCTGAAATATGGAAATAATGGCATATCAATCTTTAACACCCACGAGCAATACATGTAGAGCTCAAACCACGTTCAAAATAGATTGGGGGTAATATACTAGTGTCCAAAAGTTAAGAATAATCACTAAACGAGGCCATACCGCCTGATAAGAATGTCAGACGGATTGCTGAACAAACGGAAACTGAATCACACACCATATGTTACACAACTTGTCCAAAAAAACAGTGTCAGAAAGGTTCTCATAGCTAAGGTACACCTTTGACAACATGTAACAAAACTTGGCAATGTATTGCACAACAAAACATGCTGTTAATAGGATGTATGGTTACCCCTAACGACCACACATGCTTCGCAGCGACATGGCTTGCTCTCTATCAGATGGTCTTGTGGCAGTCGATCCCATTCCTCCGAAAGGACAATGCGAAGGTCTTCGAGGGTCCTCGGTGAAGGCTGACGGGATGCAATTCGCCTCCCCAATGCATCCCAGGCATGCTCTATAGGATTCAGATCCGCAGACCTCGCTGGCCTGTCCATGCGATGAAAGTCTTCCCCAGCCAGAAATTCATCCACCAGAACAGCAAGGTGCGGTCGGGCATTATCGTCCATTAAGAGGAAGTCTGGACCAACCGCAACTCTGAAGAGTCTAAAATATGGTCTCAGTACCTCATCCCTGTATCTCCGAGCGTTCACAGTTTTCCTCGGACTATTCATGAAGATGTGCTGATCCGTTTGGACATTCAACATGATGCCGCCCCACATCATGACGCCACCACCACCACCATACTGGTCCCGTTCCACGATGTTCCTGTGGTTGTATCGGCTACCCGGTTCTCTCCAGATTAATGTGCGACGGGAATCGTTCTGCAAACTGAAGCGGAATTCATCCGTGAAGAGCACACGCCTCCATTCATTCATGGTCCAGTTTCGACGTTGACGGCTTCACAGTAGACGGGCCCTTCTCTGTGCTGGAGTGAGCGGGACGCACACCGCTGGACGTCTGGCAAACAGCCCTGCAGTTTTGAGCCTCCGGTACACAGTTTGCCGGGAAACGGCAACCACTGAGACGGCTGCAAGCTCCACTGACAATTGTCTTGCAGTGCACTCCGATTTCGTCGGACGGTTAAGGCCAGATGTCGGTCCTGCTGTGGGGTGGTTACTCTTGGTCGACCTGGTACTGGCCTACTACTTACATCTCCTGTGTCTCGAAATCGTTTCCAAATCCTGGAAATGATACTTTGTGGCACATTCAATGATACGATGACTTCGGTCTGTGTCTGGCCTGCTTCCAGGTGGCCGAGTATTCTACCCTGCAGTACGGGGTCCAAATGGCGTCGTTGTGCCATTATGTTGTCACGTTCACCACGAGGCTGCACGCCACACACTATTACAGGGCAAACACGAATGAGTGGACATGGGGCGCAGGCACTGGATAAGTTTACCTTGCGGTTACGCCGCTAGTCAAAGCAGGGAATATTCCTTTCCTATACAGAGCGAACACGTAAGGTTGGTAGGTGCATATTTCGTGCGATTTGCGGTCTATTTCCTGTTGCCCTGCTTATTCGTATTTTATGCTTAACTTTTGGACACTAGTGTAGATTAATACCGTTCATTGATTGACAAGCAGAAACTATTTCCTTTATCAAACGAAGGAAAATATCCGTAATTAATTCCTAACAATCAAAATATAAGGTGCGTTCAAAAAGTAACGAGCCGGAGGCTGGTATGCGCAAACCGGTGACGACATCGGCTAATCGTGGCGTGTGTAACGAGGTGTGGTTCCGACCAGAGCGTGGAAGGTCACAGCCCGTCGGTAGAGGGCACGCGTGCACGTCACGTGACGATACAAAGCGAGCAGCAGCATGCATCAATCGTCCAAACAAGACCAAGACAGTAGGCCATTCGACATGCTTCCTGATGTGGTTGAAGACTGTGGGGCACCCATTGGGCACACACCTCCCGCAAGTGCAGTCGTTCCTTCATGATGGTGTGCACACTTCCGACGCTCAATCCGACCACGGTGGCTATGGCGTTCACTGTCACTCGGCGGTCCTGGGTAATGAGTGCATCAACCAGCTGGACGTTGTCATCGGTAATGCAGGGGGTGTCCCAGACCGGGCATCATCTGCTAACGATATCCGTCCTTCCCTGAAGCGCTTGTGCCACGCCTTGACCCTTGTAAGGGACATGCAGTGTTCGCTGTACACTTGTGACATTCGGCGATGAATGTCCGTTCCCCCTACTCCTTTCGCTGTCAGAAACCGAACAACACCTCTTTGCTTTTCGTTTGACGCCTCCAAGTCACTATTTGCAATGCGACTGGCAGTGTTAGACGATTGATGCATGCTGATGCTCGCTTTGTATCGTCAGGTGACGTGCACGCGTGCCCTCTAGCGACGGGCTGTGAACTTCCACGCTCTGGTTGGAACCACACCTCGTTACACACGCCACTATTAGCCGATGTCATCACCGGTTTGCGCATTACAGCCTCCGGCTCGTTACTTTTTGAACGCACCTTATACTTATATTTGTGGACACATATGCCACTATTTGAACATTTAACGAATGATACTAGAACAATGAGAAATCTAAGGTTGGAAACTTAACACAATAAATGGCAAATAAAGTGCACTTACTTGTGAAATGAAATTCCGTTTAAATTCCGTTTGGCAGGTAGGAGTTCTGTTTGTGCAAACATATGCCACACACATCGGCATTTCGAACTACATGCGAAATATCACTACTTTTTAGAACATATGTCACACCAACACATGCTATTCTTATGAGCCTATGTTTTGAGCACTAGAGCGGGAATACTTTGTGGCTTCACTTTCTGGCCGTTTGGGCCTCTCCTTGTTTATTTTTATTTTTTTTATTTTTTAAGCGTATGTATTTTACTGCTGGGAGTGTCCGAGGACAAGGTCGTCTCGGCAGAGTTGGTAGTTGGTAGCTGCTTCTATGCGGACACCCATGGAGTAAGCTACAAGTACCGTCGTGTGTGGATTTATTTATTTATTTATTTATTTATTTATTTATTTATTTTATTTTTAGCGTATGGCTTTTAGTGCCGGGAGTGTCCGAGGACATGTTCGGCTCGCCAGAGTTTGTAGCTGCTTCAATGCGGACACCCATGGGGTGAGCTACAAGTACCGTCAAGTGTGGAATGTTGTCTGGGGAGGAAAGTGTGAATGTAAGGACTAGGATTTGGAAGGTAGCGGCTGTGGCCTATTGTTAGGGACCAACCCCGGCATTTGCCTGGAAGGAAAATGGGAAACCACAGAAGACCATCTTCAAGGTTGCCGGCGAGGGGATTCGAACCTCCTTGCCTCCCGGATGTGAGCGACTGCCTGCAGCCACGCCGTAACGGCCATGGCTAACTCATCCGGTACTCCTTGGGTATTGTGGTACCTACCACACCTGCTCTAGAGAAAATGAGGACATGTGTTTTTGAACTCTTGTGGAAACATAAATCTCAATAAAATTGAACAATGGAGAACATAGCATTATTTACTTTTCTTGTGAACTACCGTACTTAAGAAAGGGCGTGAGCAACCAGGACCATTAGCAAGGAGGTGGTGGAATGACATTGCTCAAGGTTTCTACCAACATTACGATGTAAGCAAGCATTTTAGTCCAACGTGCAGTGTAGGAATAGCCATATTATGGAGGCAATGAGGCATTAGACATGCTGCTTGCGCTTGCAGAGTGTTAACGAATTGCTTAACATGCAGATAGTGAATGACATGAAGGTCGCAGTAAACTTCTGCTCATAATGATGGTCTGAGGCTAGTTACAGTATATACCTTGCCCGGTATAAAACCAGGGACTATGTTTCCCTAGAGATTCAGCTTGTGAATCTATCTTTCATTAGTATTATTTTTATTACTAGCGGACCCGTGCGAGATATCTCGCATGTTCATAAACCACACGTTCCCCAATTGGTTTATAATGAGAGACTTGTTATGTTTTTATTTCAACCAAATGATTATAGAACACTATTTACATTTCAGTTAGAATTCCAAGTTCTACGTTTCCTAACTTAAGAAGGTAATCACTGAAAATTGGATCATCATAACACTCACCGACTATTCGATATTTATGAAATTATACGATTTGATTTACTGTTTCTGAAATCCATGCAAAATAAGAGGAAATACCTCAGAATGTTAAAATGACATGAAACAGGGGTCACAACGGTCAATGTGAAGTGGACAGCAATTATGGAGCGTATATTCTTACAGCAACAGTATCTGCAAATCGCACATTTCGTACAATTTTTAAAAGTATTTTTTTAAAGAAATTATAGATATTTATGAAATTAGATTGCAATTCGTCACTGCTAATGTCTATTCTCTTTCATTTGGATGCTCATTTGTCACGATCGGTCGCTTGTAATCGCCGCAGGAGGGATCTATACTACTGAAATTATATATACTAGCAGACCCGTGTGAGAAATCTCGCATGTTAATAAACCACACTTTCCCCAATAGGTTTATAATGAGAGACTTGAGAAAAGTTATGTTTTTTTATTTCAACCAAATGATTATAGAACACTATTTACATTTCAGGATAAAGGAAAGACGTCAGAATGTTAATGTGTCATGAAACAGGCGTCACAGCGGCCCGTGGACAGCAATTATGGATCGTATTTTCCTACAGCATCGGTGTTTGCAAATCGCACACTTTGTACATTTCCTTTAAAAGTCAATTTTTTTAGAAATTATAGATATTTATGAAATTATAGTGCAATAAGTCACTGCTAATGTCTATTCTCTTACATTTGAATGCTCATTTTCACGATCGGTCGCGTGTGAGTGCCGCAGGAGGGATCTAGACAATACTAATGAAATAATATATATGATGACATGATTCTTTACTACTGTTAAAATGAAGGCAATGTGGAAATTCACCTTAAGCCGTGGGTAACACTTTAGGAATGTAACCACTCCTTAAAGAGCCGTGTATTGGTTATCAACTTTAAATAAACTAACTTGTAACACAGTGAGAACATGACAAACCCTCCGCGGGATAGGCCTGGCTGAGTATGTCTTCATATCCTTGGTCAACAGGAATCGACCCCATGTCTCTCGAGTAACAACAAATGTAATTCACATTTCCCGGAATAACCAAGAAGGAATTAGCCAAGTAAAACAAGGGTATACCACTCAGAGAACATCGATAATATTTCAAACCCTCACTACCTTTCGCTTAAAAGCATTATTGTGATCCCAGTAAAATACTGGAATCTGATTGGTTGAGCTACGGGCGTTTTCCAAGTATATTGAGGTCAACATGCCCGTGAAATAATCTTATTTAAGACTTTGCTCTTAGACACTAAGGGCTAACAATTCTATAATCGGTTGCTGTTTCATGATTGAATGACTTTAACGTCTCGCCTTATGGCTTCTGTAACTAACCTGTATTATGTTCTAATTAAATAATCATCAAGTACTAGCAGGTACCCGCGGCTTCGCCGCACGCGATGAAGGCAATGGGGATGATGCATTATTGCTGATAAATTGGTCTATTCTATTACAGCAATCTCGGCTGGGTGGGCCTATTTCAATTTGGAACATTCTGATGCCTTCAGTATATTAGTATGAGTCGCAAAATGGGAATTCCATAGAGTTGAGAAAGGCACGGGGTACGATGTTACCTTATGTGAACACATTTTAAAATTACGTTTTTGGTTTTGGCATATTTTGCTGAGACATAACGATTTTGTTGTCTGGACACTCGTGAGCACGCCACATAGCCAACAGTGACCCATGGGAAAAAAATGGTTTTGTCTAAATGTACACCTGCTGCTGTTTAGTGTGTGTCATTGCGCTTTGTTAATAGAAATTGCGAATATTATTTGAAGAGGGAACTGCAATCTTGCACACTGGAATGGCAAATCTATCGGAATATGGGGAATTAAAATGATTTTTCTAAGCTATTCAGGGTGTAATTTTCCACAATTGATGATTTGAACGTCAACATGTCGCTATTAATAGACCTATAGTAAAATACCTCTCACCTTTGCCGCTGGTGTACATTATGCAGCTTCTTCCAGTGTTACATCCCAGGGATTGAAATTCTTCAACAATCCTTTTGCCTCCCATGCCTCTCTGAATATTGAAAATTCCCGATTATTGTGCTTTTAGAGATCTTTGAAAGATGTTGCCCTCGCATATGGTGTGAAAGCATTGTCAAAGGAAAACATTCCATGTTACGAACATGGACCGTGTAACCTGTACCGAAAGATTCTGCAGATTTAACTCCTGGCTAATTCTGAACAACAGTTCCTTGAACTCAGATTTGTCACTATTTTATTGTATCGTTCCATGTGTAATATCTCTACAGGGTAAGTACGTAAAATTTGGTTCAGATCGGTGAAACGGTGTAGATTTTTGCCAAAGGGCCTAAATGCAGGGAATGGAGAGGGCTGCTTAAATTTGAAGTGGAAAATGTTACTTGTCGGGTTTCAAAGGGTAAGTACGTAAAATTTGGTCCAGATCGGTGAAACGGTGTAGATTTGTGCCAAAGGGCCTAACTACGAACATTGAGCTTTATTTATGGATAAAAGGAAGCCTTTATGATTTTTTAGCGTATGGCTTTGAGTGCCGGGAGTGTCCGAGGACAAGTTCGGCTCGCCAGATTTTGTAACTGCTTCTATGCGGACACCCATGGGATGAGCTACAAGTACCGTCACGTTGTCTGGGGAGGAAAGTGTGAATGTAAGGACGAGGAGTTGGAAGGTAGCGGCTCCGGCCTATAGTTAGGGACCAACCCCGGCATTTGCCTAGAAGGAAGATGGGAAACCATAGAAGACCATCTTCAAGGTTGCCGGCAGGGGGGATTCGAACCAACTCGCCTCCCAGATGTGAGCGACTGTCTGCAGCCACGCCGTAACGACCACGGCTAACTCACCCGGTAGCCTTTATGTTAATCCAGTGTAATTTCAAATTTCATCCAAATCCATCCAGCCGTTTTAGTGTGAAGAGGTAACAAACACACTTACAAACTTTCACAATTATCTCTACTTAGTATAAAACAAAGTCCCCGATTCTTGGATGTTACGGGTAAACTCGAGAACCACTGGATGGATTTTGATGCGGTTTTCACCATTCTGTAAAGGATATCTCGAGGATGATTTCTGTAGAAAATAATTTATTTATGTTCAAAGGAAGCCAAGCAGTAACGATTTCAGTGGAAAAGTCGAAAGAAAACCTGGCGTCCGAGAGCTTTGTAATCTTACGCTGGGCAAACCGTTAAAATATCTAAATACTATGAGTGCATGAATTGTTCAGCATGAAAGTTCTACAAAAATTCCGCGGGAGTGTATGTCTATCTTCAATACATCGCCCACTATAAGTGTGTTTACGTTTTAATTTCTTCCAACCATGTCCATTCAACTACTGAGGCGACAGTTTACGAGCTAGCTAAGGGCGGGTCTATCATCCCCGTTACAGCCTAGCTAGCGGGCGAACCTATTGCCCCAGATACAGCCAGTAGTAAACCGTCGAGTCGTGTTGAGTTAAGACTTCTGAGAAGGGTGGTTGTGTTTGGAGATTCCCTGGAAGTGCAACTCGGGTTTTCTTCATTTCGCCTGTGCAACACAGTCAAGTTAAGATTGGACGGAAGGGGGATTTGAGTTTCATTCACCTCACCATTCCCTGGAAGTGCAACTTTTCGTTCCGCAAAATTCACAGTCGATTTAAGATTGGACGGAAGGGGGATTATATTATATTAAATTATACTGATTGGCGTATAATCTCTACTTAGTATAAAACGAAGTCCCCGATTCTCGGATGTCACTGGTAATCTCGAGAACAACTGCATGGATTTTAATGCGGTTTTCACCATTCTGTAAATGATACCTCGAGTAAGGTTTCTGTAGAAAATACTTTATTTATGATCAAAGGAAGCCAAGCAGTAACGATTTCAGAGGAAAAGTCGAAAAAAATCCTGGCGACCGTGAACTGTTTAAGCTTACGCTGGGCAACCCGTTTAAATATCAATATACAATGCGTGTAAGAATTGTTCAGCATGAAAAGTTCTACAAAAACGTACGCGAGAGCACATCTCTATATTCAATATAGCCTATCGTCCACTATAAGTGTTTTTAGGTTGGACGGAAGGGGGATTTGTGTTTCATGCACCTCGCCATTCTTGAATTACGCCTGACAAGAATTTGTTGCTCATGCATCTCCATGACAATATAGTTAATAGTCCAGTCAGTGATTTTAACCCATCATGCCGAGACGTAAAACGGATCCTAGATCGTAGTTCATTGACATAGCAAAGAAGCGCTTATCACGTAATGCATTCACAACTGTTCCCGGGCGAAGCCGGGCCGGGTTGCTAGTAATATATATAGGGATATAGGGATTACACCAAGTTGGACTTCTGCATTTTTATTGAAGACGGTACTACTCAGCGCGTAGAGAATCCGAAAGGACCTTAGCTTAACAAACAAAACGAGCAAAGTACGCACGTTAAGAGGCGGCCGGAGCTGGAACGGCCGGCCACCAGCCTAGCACTTGTTGTAACATGGGTCAAAAGTTTGTAAAACGTTTTATAAAGAAATGGGACAAGGTAAAATTATTTTGTTTATATAGCGCACTGTAGTATTTTATACACTTTTCTTCGGTGCAAAAGCATATCAGTAGGAATAAAAGAGCGGTTCTGGCGCAGGGGCTAATGGGCAAGATGGCCTCCACGGCCTGAGACCGTGGATGACGTCACAGGGAGAGGTCGGCCGTGTAGTTGCTAAATGGAATATTTATTATTATTATTATTATTAGGTATTAATTTAATTTAATTTCTGGTCTCACGAGTGGAACGGGGTACACTCAGTCTTGTAAGGCAAAAGTGAGAAAAGGCGGGTTTTAATTCATACCTCTGCCATTCAGCCTAACCCAACTTCATTTAACCTAACCTAACCTAACCTAACCTAACTTCAAAGTGAGAGCAAATATGAAAGCAAATGTGAAAGCACGCGATAATAAACTAAGTTATAACCTAACCTAACTTCACCTAACCTAACCTAACCTAACCTTACTTAACCTAACCTAACTTAATATTGCGAGCAAAAAAAAAGTAAGAACAAAAAGTTTAAGAAAAAAAAGTAAGAGCAAATGTAAGAGCACAAATAATAAACTTAGTTATAACCTAACCTAACCTAACCTAACCCAACCTAACCTAACCCACAAAAACCTCATTTAAAGATTTTAGATTTTACATTTTAACATTCTACATTTTAACATTTTATATTTTGATTTTTTTCATTTTACATTTTTTAGATTTTTTATATTTTGTATTTTAGATTTTAGATTTTTTTTAGATTTTACATTTTAAATTTAAGATTTTTTGATTTTAGATTTTAGATTTTCCGAAAAGAGTAAACTACAAGGTCACATACCTAACCTCACCAAACCTAACTTTACCAAACCGAACTTAAGCTAATCCAAAGGCTAATGCACATACACAAAGTATATAAGAGCACATGCAACTAGCCTTATGCTAGTCTTATAGGCTACTGTACAACATGATCACTACCCCAACCGGGTATTTTTTTTCATTTTGTTGTTTACACACTTGTCAATTTTCCAATTTCCCACATTCTGTTTTTTTTAATGTCAGTTTTAAGTTTTTCCAATTTCATAATATGGAAACATGGATTTTGCATTTTGTTGTTTACACATTTATTAATTTCACAATTTCCCATTTACAGTTTTTAAAATGTCGGTTTAAAGTTCTTCATTTTCATGTTATAGAAACATGGATTTTCCAATTTGTTGTTTACACATTTGTCAATTTACCAAATTCCCATTTACAGTTTTAAAAATTTCTGTTTATTGTTTTTTCTATTTTGTCAATATGGAAACATGGATTTTCCAATTTGTGTTTTACATGTTTTGCATTAGGAGTGGAGAGAGGTGGGTAGTAATTAAAAATGTACAAGCAGTGTATATTTTTGATTTTAAATACATGTACACTATTTACACATAATACATTGTTATATTCTTTTTTGTTATAAATTGTACAGTTGTTTTTATTTTGTTTTCTATTTTTATTTATTTTTGAGTATGAATATAATTTTTCTTTTTGTGTTTTTCTATTTTTGTAGTGCTATTGTTTTAATTTTTTTAAATTGCTTTGTTTTATGTATTTGCTAGATGCATGCAGAGGATTTTGATATTCAAAACTTAACTCTTTAAGCATGGTCAATGATTGAGTAATGACCATAGGCATGTGTACCTATACCATTAGCATCAATTACTCTTTTATCATCACCAGGACACAAAGCAATTTTGTTTAGTCTTATAGATGATATGTCATGTTGTTTAGAAGCGATAATGTTCATGGGTATTCTTTTTACATTGTTTTTCATGACACAATCCTTATAATCTTGAAAGCTTATACAATTTTTGACAACACCTCTGTTAATACCTTTAATCTTTTTGATTTCTTTACCATTTATGTCTAAAGCGTACATTTTAGCTCTAAGTCCAACAAATGCTTTTATAATTATTCTACAAGCCTCGTCTTTAAATTTCCCCCAACGTTATCTTGTTTGATGTAGAGTAACATATGTGATTAGTAGGATAATCTGATGTGTCCAGGTGTTCTAGGAAATCCAACTTGTCTTGATATACATCTTGGGTGTTAACCAAATAAATGAACGAGTCGGTATCCATATACATGAGTTTGAGATTGTTCATTCCATAATAGGGTAGCAGGACATCATAGTGGTGGGAATACATGAGAGTTTTTGAAATATCCAGTATACACATTCCAATATATATAGGCTTATTGAATACAATGTTACGTTTAGCCATGTGGAAAGCAGCTAGGTTAGGACCATAAATTGTTCTGTCAATAAATGTCGGCTTTGCTATTAGCTTTTCTGCCTTTTTGCTGTCAGTCACAAGACGTATGTCTATTCTTTTACGGATATTTTCCATTGTTTTTCCAAAAATGGCATTGTTGAATAATTTGTACAGATTTTTCTCAAAATCATTTTTGGCTTGTTTTCGAAGGTTGTTATTAAAATCAACGTAGGCCTTTAACCAAGGTCTTTGCTTAAACTTTAACACACGATGAATTTTTATCAATTTTATTCCATGATCTAAAACCTGTTTTAATGCCATGTGATCACTTTCGTGATGTTTATTGTGCGTTTTTCTTTTGTGCCGCATTTGTCAGTTAAATGCTTTTGAGACCACCGAACGAAAACATATGTACTTATTCATTTCTGTTAACATTATAATGTTTATTACTAGTGTTTAATCTCTCTCTATATATATATCTAAGACTCTTACCTCAGCGTGTTAATAGGTCATGCGCCTTCAGCTTACGATCGCATACTGAAAAGGGTGTCGACTTGCTTGCTGCCTTCCTGTATGACTGACGTCACAGCTTGCCCTGGCCAATCATCGCCCGCCAGCTTGGCTTCCAGACGTTTCCATGATGTTATTATTTAAGTGGCGGCGTTTTGCTCTCCATCAGCATTCCTTCTTCAAACCTTCTACGGTCTTCTTCAACTAGCGAGAGGCATTCGTGCCTTCCGCCCTTCTCCGGGGCCTTCTAAACTTCAGGCCTAATCTGCATTTATGAGTGAAACTACCAGGAAACGCAACAGCAGAGAGCTTCAGCACTGAGAAAGTGCATTCTACGTTTTTACTCCAAACCGCAAGAAGCTGCATCAAATCGCAGTTCTAAATGCCATGTTATTTGGCATTCAAGAAATAGCATCAAAACCTAACGATGTTAGCCAATGTACAGCGCTGGTCGCCCTGGCGAAGTTATTTTCCTGATGCTGGACATTTCAAATTCTACTACCAAAAAATCTAGTGTTGGCCACGGCAGTCTCCGTCAGCATGCTTCTAGTCATCGCCACTAAAGATAAGTTTGTGCCTTTTTTATTATTATCTTAATCATCTTCGTTTTAAGTGTTTGCTAGCAAGTGCAAGAATATTAAATTTGTGTGTGCATCAAGCAGAATGAACTTTTGAGTAATAGCCCATGGCTGGGCCAACCTAATTAAAATTAATGAACATTTGAAACTGCCCCAGGCGGGCCAGCATAACTAATTTTTTAATTAAGGCTTTATTAATGTGTTTGCAAGTTTCACCCTAAAAATAAAAGTATTGTATTTACTCTCAATGTTCAGTCTAGTATTGAAAGAACCAGGCCGCATTTCCTTAGCCCAATCCTTTCAGTCTAATCTTCTCTCAAGGAAGTTATTTTGTCCAGGCCTTAAGCCTGATGCTGTCCTCCCGTTTATGTTGATGAATCTGGGCTGTTCTCCACATAACCATTTTGGTGCCGAAACCCGGGATGCTTGTAAACATTCTGTTTAACCAAATCTTCAAATTTCTTAAGGTTGGAACTAATTCAAAATTTAAATGCCATACTGAACATTGAGTGTGTTAATATTTTAAAAATTGTGTTTTCTAATCTACTTCGAAAGTTTCAGCTCGAGTGTATATGGTTGGCACTGAGAAGGGAGACAAACAGCAGGCCCGTATTTCACCGCAGGGGAAGCCGCACTCTCTTTTCTGGCAGACTGTCAACTTCTTCCGAAGCAAGGTGTACCAGCTCACAGTATAGTCGTGAGTACACAACAAACTTTCATAATGCCGATTGACGAGAAACTCATTAATGCCAGAGCTTCTGTCAAAGGCAAGTTAACGCGTTTTCGCACTTTTCTAGATGAGCTCCCGGAAAAAGAACGTAATAGTGACATAATTTCTCAAAGACTGAAAGGTTATGAACAGGCCTTTGAAAAATATGATGAGATCCAAAGTAATATTGAGACCAAGGATCCCGATCAGCAAAGTGACCGTTGTGAGGTTGAAAATCTATAGTATAAGGGGTTCGCAGACGCGAAGCAGCTTTTAAGAAGTTTAACATTGCAGGAAAAGCAGGAGAAAATTCCTTCAGAATCTTCTTCTTTTCCTTCCCGTGTTATATTACCGAAAATAGAATTACCTAAATTTACCGGAGATGAAGCTACATGGGAACCATTTTTTGAATTATTCAATTCATTGATTCACGAAAACGATTCTCTTCCTTCAATACAGAAGTTTCATTATTTGCGTTTGTCCTTGCAAGGCAACGCACTTAAACTCATCCAAGAGCTTACGTTGACAAATGAAAATTATGAAGTAGCTTTGGCACTTCTCAGAGATCGGTTTGGGAACACTCGTTTAAAAACTCAACGTCACATACAGGGTTTATTCAATTTACCTATTGTTCAAGCTGATAATCTTGCCTCGCTTCGTAATCTGATCGATGCTGCGGAACTTCATATTCGTGCGCTTGCAAATTTGGACCAACCAGTTGACCATTGGGATCTATTTTTGATTCATCTTATTTCTGTTAAATTAGACACTAAAACTTTAAAAGATTGGGAAGCAGCTCTGTCGCAACATTCATTGTGTACCTATGAAGCTATTATTAAATTCTTAAAGGCGAAATGCCAAATTCTCTCTGCTGTAGCCAGTCAAAAGAGTAGCGCTACCTTCAAACCTCCCTCTAATAGTAAGGACATCAGCCCCACTCAGAGAGTACTAAGTTCACATGTCTTTTCTACCAATATTCGGTCTTCCAATCAAGCACAAGCTTGTGTTTTGTGTCAACAACCACATAACTTGTACCAATGCGCTCAATTCAAATCTTTATCTGTGGATGAAAGACGCAAATTAATTACCACCCACAAGCACTGCTTTAATTGTCTATCAGCGACACATATGATAAGCAATTGTCGTTCTGAATGGTTATGTTTTCACTGTAAAGCAAAGCATCATACTCTCCTGCATAGGCATGAAAGATCGCGGTCATCAGCAACCAATAGCTCATCCGCTAAATCTCATTCTGAGACTTTGCCGAATAACGCTCAGTCTTTTACTCAAAGCTCTGTTTCGTTCAGTAAAACTCAAGTTTTATTGTCCACTGTCCAAATTCTAGTGAAGAATGTTCACGGAAAATGGGTTTCTGTAAGGGGATTGTTAGATAATGCTGCAACTAACAATTTTATCAGTGAATCGCTAGTTCGCAAGTTAGGTCTACAAATATGCCCTACTTCTATAGAAGTTACAGGAATTAATGGTTCCAAATCGCAATCTCTGAGTTATGCTAAAGTGGATGTAAAAGATTCCAATAATCTTGGCATTCATTTAAATTTAGATTTTTTAATTATAAATTCCATAGGTAATGACACCCCCACTACTTCTTTTCAAGTCCAGGGTTGGAATATTCCGCATCATTTGCAACTTGCAGATCCGAATTTCAACAGAGCTTCATCTGTAGAAATTCTTTTAAGTGCCAGCATTTTTTGGCAATGTTTACATCCGGAAAAGGTTAAAGTTGCCCGTGATGTTTTCTTTCGTAGAACTGATTTTGGTTGGATTGCCACTGGGCAAATATACCGCAACCCCGTTCAACAAAAATCTCATTGTTATTTTGTTGGTGCTGATTTAAATCAAGAATTAATTAAGTTCTGGGACATTGAGGATATTCAAGTCACCTCACCTCATTCTCTCAATAATGAGATCTGTGAAACACACTACGTAGAAACCACTGTTCGCACTACTGAAGGCAGATTCGTGGTTACTCTTCCTCGCATTTTTAACCCCCCTGTTATTACAGAATCACATTCCAGAGCTCTCAAAGCTTTATTCGCAATTGAAAATCGCTTTAAAAAAGATGCTCTCTTAAAAACTCAGTATACTTCCTTCATGGAAGAATACGAATCAGCGAATCACATGGAAGTCGTTGCAAAATCTGAAGAAATTAGTAATCCTCCTAAAGAAATAGTATATCTTAATCATCATCCGGTTTGGAAAAATTCTTCCACCCGAGAACAGATAAGAGTGGTTTTTAATGGGTCATCTCCAGATGCTAATGGTGTTTCTCTCAATGACACTCTGCATTCTGGACCCGCTATTCAGACAGATCTTACTTCAGTTTTACTTAACTTTCGTCTATTCCCCATTGCTGTCCTTGCTGACATCAAGCAAATGTATAGGCAAATTCTAGTAAATTCAGAACAACGTGATTTGCAAAGAATTTTGTGGCGAGACGACAATGCAAAACCTATAAAAATATTTCGTTTAAGAACAGTGACATACGGTCTTAAGCCGTCTGCCTTTCTCGCAATACGATCTCTTCACATGTTGGCCGAACAAGATGGTCATCTTTTTCATCCTCTAGCTTCTGAAGTTTTGAAAACTGCATTTTATGTAGATGATTCTCTGTATTCTTTTCCTAGTATCTCTGACGCACTTCTTGTTTGTGAAGATTTAAACTCTCTTCTTTCCGGTGGTGGGTTTACCCTTCATAAGTGGAACTCGAACTCAACCGAATTTTTATCTAACTTTTCACAAGTAACTCCTGTTGACAAATGTGTTGCGCTTCCTACTGAGGAATCAGCTATTAAAACCTTGGGTGTTTTTTGGTCTCCTTCTTCAGATACCTTTTGCTATCAGGTACACTTATCTGAGTTTCACCCTCAAACGAAAAGGCAATTATTATCAGAAATAGCAAAGGTT
This sequence comes from Meconema thalassinum, assembly GCA_946902985.2. Taxonomy (NCBI): domain Eukaryota; kingdom Metazoa; phylum Arthropoda; class Insecta; order Orthoptera; family Tettigoniidae; genus Meconema; species Meconema thalassinum. The sequence continues at coordinate 1,053,692,217 of OX336389.2, read as the reverse complement.
TTTGATCCCTTGCAGTACATTGCTCCGGTGGTTATTACTGCATAAATTTTCTTGCAAAACCTTTGGTTATTGAAAATTGGTTGGGATGAGGAGGTACCCTCCCCCCTTTTGGATGAGTGGTTGAAATACCGCAAGAGTTTGTTAGATCTTTCTCAAATTTCTATTCCCCGCACTTTAATTTCGGACCTTTCATGTCAGTATTTCGATTTGCACGTATTTGCAGATAGTTCTGAAAAGGCATACGGTTGCTGCGCCTATTTAGTAGGCCGCTCTTCCAATACTTTACCCGGATTTTCCAATTTAATTTGCGCAAAATCAAAGGTAGCCCCACTCAAATCCATATCTTTGCCTAGATTGGAATTATGTTCTGCTGTAATGGCTGTGGAATTAGCCAGCAAATTAAAAATCAGTTTAAATTTGAAATTTTCGACCACATGGTTTTGGAGTGATTCTTCCATCGTGTTAGCTTGGCTTTCAAAACCTTCTTCGCATTGGACCACTTTTGTGGCTAATCGCGTTTCTAAAATACAAGAGTTGTCTCATTTTGACCAATGGAATCATGTTCCGGGAAAAGAAAACCCCGCTGATATAATTTCACGTGGCTGCTTGCCCAAGAAATTAATTTCTCTTAAATTATACTGGAATGGTCCGGCGTGGCTCAGTCAGGATTTCTCTTGTTGGCCTCGTTCATCTAATCCACTCGCAGAAGATGTTCCTGATGCTTGCATTGTTACCGCTTCCCTTTTTCTAACTTCTATTGCTACTAGTCTGTTTCAGCGTTACTCTTCATTTAATAAATTAATTCGTGTGGTAGCATATTTATTTCGATGGAAATTTCTTGTTCTTGATCAGCCTGTGAAACCGCAACCTTTTCTCACTAAAATGGAATTGGAATTTGCTACTCGTAGAATCTTGTTTCTCATGCAACAAGAAGTATTCTTTCTTGAGTATCAGACGCTTTTAAGCAAAAAAGCTTTACCAAAGTCTAGTAGGCTGTTACCTCTCACCCCTTTTTTGGACCAAGATGGATTAATAAAAGTGGGGGGTAGGCTAGAATATTCTAGTTACTCAGATGAGAAAAAACATCCCATTATTCTCCCTTCTAGACATCCTATTACTACTCTTATCGTAAAGAAATTTCATTATCAGAATTTGCACGCTGGCACCCGCACTTTGCTTTGTTTAATTCGCGAGAAATATTGGCTCATTAACGGTGTTCATGAAGTTTCTTCTGTTATTCGGAAATGTATACCTTGTTTCAAATCTAAGCCCCCGCCAATCACGCAAATTATGGGAAACTTGCCATATTTTCGTTCCGAACCTAGTAAGCCTTTCGCCCTAACGGGTATCGATTATGCCGGTCCTTATGTCTATCAAGTTAATTCCCCTTTATCTAAGCGAAAGTTGTTAGGTAAACTTTATATTTCTTTATTTGTGTGCATGGTGACAGGAGCCATTCACCTTGAGTTGGTTACAAGTGCTTCTACTCCTTATTTTATAGCAGCCTTTTCTAGATTTGCCGCTAGAAGGGGTGTTCCTTCTGAGGTTTTCTCAGATAACGCAAAAATTTTTGTTAGTACTTTTGATCTTTGGAAAACTGCGCTTACCTCCCCTTCTGCTAAGGAACAGTTTTCTAATTTTTCGCATGCTAAGGGATTCAAATGGCATTTCACTCCCCCATACGCCCCCCATCATGGTGGTCGTTGGGAATCTTGCATAAAGCTCACGAAGAGACAGCTGAAGAAAACCCTTGGTTCAGCCATCCTTTCCTATGAGGAATTCAATTCTTTAATTATTCAGGTTGAGGGTATTGTAAATTCTAGGCCGCTCACGCCTTTGTCTAATGATCCTAAGGATCTTCTTCCCTTAACACCTGGTCATTTTTTAATAGGCTGTTCTTTAGCTTCTACGCCTCCTTTGCTGAGTCGACGCTGTGATCTCAGGTTGCCTATTTTCTGGAGGAAGTTAGACTCTTTGCGAAACTCCTTTTGGCGCCGTTGGAAGCTGGAGTATCTCGGCTCACTTAACAGAAGAGAGAAGTGGCGGCTTTCCCAGCCTGATGTGCGAGTGGGAGATATGGTTCTTTTGCGAGATCCAAGTCCCCCTCTCGTATGGAATATTGGTAGGGTAACTCACTGCCATTTGGGTCGGGATAATCATGTGAGAGTTGTAGATGTTCTCACTAGTAAGGGTGTCTATACTAGACCAATTTCTATGGTTGCTATCTTGCCTGTTGAGGCTTAGTGTCATCTTCTTTATTGTTGTTCACGTTTTTGTAACTGATTCTTTGATTGTTTTCTTTCGGGGGTCTCGGAGCATGATCACTTTCGTGATGTTTATAGTGCGTTTTTCTTTTGTGCCGCATTTGTCAGTTAAATGCTTTTGAGACCACCGAACGAAAACATATGTACTTATTCATTTCTGTTAACATTATAATGTTTATTACTAGTGTTTAATCTCTCTCTATATATATATCTAAGACTCTTACCTCAGCGTGTTAATAGGTCATGCGCCTCCAGCTTACGATCGCATACTGAAAAGGGTGTCGACTTGCTTGCTGCCTTCCTGTATGACTGACGTCACAGCTTGCCCTGGCCAATCATCGCCCGCCAGCTTGGCTTCCAGACGTTTCCATGATGTTATTATTTAAGTGGCGGCGTTTTGCTCTCCATCAGCATTCCTTCTTCAAACCTTCTACGGTCTTCTTCAACTAGCGAGAGGCATTCGTGCCTTCCGCCCTTCTCCGGGGCCTTCTAAACTTCAGGCCTAATCTGCATTTATGAGTGAAACTACCAGGAAACGCAACAGCAGAGAGCTTCAGCACTGAGAAAGTGCATTCTACGTTTTTACTCCAAACCGCAAGAAGCTGCATCAAATCGCAGTTCTAAATGCCATGTTATTTGGCATTCAAGAAATAGCATCAAAACCTAACGATGTTAGCCAATGTACAGCGCTGGTCGCCCTGGCGAAGTTATTTTCCTGATGCTGGACATTTCAAATTCTACTACCAAAAAATCTAGTGTTGGCCACGGCAGTCTCCGTCAGCATGCTTCTAGTCATCGCCACTAAAGATAAGTTTGTGCCTTTTTTATTATTATCTTAATCATCTTCGTTTTAAGTGTTTGCTAGCAAGTGCAAGAATATTAAATTTGTGTGTGCATCAAGCAGAATGAACTTTTGAGTAATAGCCCATGGCTGGGCCAACCTAATTAAAATTAATGAACATTTGAAACTGCCCCAGGCGGGCCAGCATAACTAATTTTTTAATTAAGGCTTTATTAATGTGTTTGCAAGTTTCACCCTAAAAATAAAAGTATTGTATTTACTCTCAATGTTCAGTCTAGTATTGAAAGAACCAGGCCGCATTTCCTTAGCCCAATCCTTTCAGTCTAATCTTCTCTCAAGGAAGTTATTTTGTCCAGGCCTTAAGCCTGATGCTGTCCTCCCGTTTATGTTGATGAATCTGGGCTGTTCTCCACATAACCACCATGTAGTGAACAACATATCGCCTTCGATTTCCAAGATGAGGAATTAGTTTTTTCAGAGCCGAATCCTTAGGTTGTGTACACTCTGGTAGGAAAGGTAAATCGTTGTGTAGATCATGAAGGTCAGATGGGTAATCAACATCAACGTCTAGAATGTATCCCACAGGATCGTCTTTCTTTAGTTTTTCTAGATCAACAGTATCTGGAGAAACCCACTGAAATCCACCATAAGGAAGGGAGTGGCACATAGCCCACCCGTATTGGTTGTTGGCATCATCGTAGGTAATAAGCTGCGATGGTTTCTCAGAATCATAGGTTTCCATGTATTTATTGTTAGCTTCAGCATACCGATGAGACACTTGGCATATGCCTCCACGTATTCCAGACTCGATTAAAAGAATCTGATCGTAATCCTGTAGCAATTCCAGTTCAATTCCTGTGTAAAGGAGCATTGCCTCGAAACTTAAACCAGGTGAAGTAAAAAAGTGTGCAGCATCCACTCGGTGTGTTTCTAGTGTTTTGTTTCTAAACGTTTCAAAGCTGTCTGCAAGAAGGAGTACATCTGAAGTTAGGTAGAGGTCACTATATTCCCCTAGAGTTTTAATTTTGAACTGTTTCCAATCATTTTTGGCATGTTCATAGTCTCCTTGACTAACATTTTCTTGACTTAATTTGTTAAAGAATGCCTCTTTTGGAGGTAAACACGTTTCACTTATTTTTCCCATGAGTCAATGTAGTCATAACAAAATACCCCTTTGCGAGTCATGAGCATTGCATTTTCTTTTCCAAAGTACTTGTCTGTTTCAGGGTATGATGTTAAGTTGGAAACTAAGTTTTCCAAACTACTCGGCATTAACCGAAACGTATCCACAAATCTAAGATTAACATTTCTTACATATTTGGTGAAGGAAATGTACTTTTCTTTGAAGTTAGCGATAACATCCACTCTCTCAGTAGTACACCCCAATTGCTTTACAATGAAATTTGCGTCGTAGCCACTCATATTATGTAGAAACACAGGAACGGGGTTTCGTGTTTTACACCTCAAATTACAGTTATTGTGAGCACTTCCACGGTATTCCCCTGTAATATGGCAGTGGTCTCGAACTTTCCAGTCCTGTTGAGTAAATGGTTTTTGACACAAATAACAGGTTTCAGAACATTGGAACTCTGCTTCTTGAGCCTGAGTTAAGGCCTTTGGAACATTTAAGCTGTAAAGGCGATCAATTTCATTAGCTATTGAGATCAAACAATCCATAAACTTTTCTACAGCGTCAGGCCCACGATAAATAACAGGTTGACTTGAAAGATTTGTCTTTATGTGTTCCACAGCAGGTGAGGGTTTAACGTATATACCAAAGCTCATAGGAACATGACTCTGGTATGGCACTGTATAACTTGCCTCAGGATTAGGTAGACATGTTTGATAGGGTAAGAGTATACTTTCAAAATCTGCATAGATAACGTAAGGTATTCTCAGCATTTTTTCAACATTTAAGAATTTCACAATGCGGTTTTTAATAGGCATTTCAACCCTAGCAATGTCATGCTGGACACACAAAGCTCTATGTTCTTTCAATTTTTCCATTCTTTGTTGTCTATATCGATTATCAAAGTGTGTAAAACACCGTTTACACGTATATATTTTATGTTCATAGCGGGTAATCTGATGTCTTACTAGTTTATCAAAATCTTTGATAAAGACGTAGTGGTTCTGGCCGGATGATGAACTTAGCAGAAGGAGGTCGCGATGGTCTTGCAGCTCTTGATCCACAACCTTCAGAGGGAACAATTTGTTGTCTTGTTCCAATCCAAATACATTAATGGATATATCGTTGGCTTTTTCAAATTTGGGAATGTCAGCTAGTAATGTAGGAAATGATATTACAGAAAAATCATACTTGTTTTCCAGGTCCTTGTATTTACTAATGCGTTGAGCATCCTTTTTAACCAGTTTTGCTAAAATGGCATACATAAAACACTTTTCATCATTCAAATTTTCAGGATTAATGCAGGCTTTTCTTGCTTTTATAGCTGCTGGTAATGGAATATATGTGCTGCCACGCAAGGGATTGTACTTATTTATTTTCAATCGTACTCCTTCCACTGCTAACAAAGCCCAATTACTGCCTTTTAGCTCAGATTCTTCCATTTCCGTAGTTAACTTTGTAAATTGTGTTTCCGAGAAACTACTCAAGTCTGTTTCCAAAAATAGGGCCTGATTTCGTGTTTTAAAAGCACGATCTGTAATTTCATTGGTAGATGTATGAATGAATCTACATTCAGCCACAAGATTAACTTTTATCGACTTGTGCATTGCTAGTTCTTTCTGCATAGCTTGTATTATTTGCTGTTTGGACTCTTTAAGGTATGAATTTAAATCCTTGCACGTATCGCAACGAATGAAATAGGATTTAAGTCGACCTTGAAAATATGTCTCATATTCAATAAGTCCATTTTTGTCAGGGACCAATGACAGTAGGTAATGTTTTGTAGGCTCAGATTTTTGTCTTTTAGCTGCTGACACAACATTACAACATTCTTCATGACGACGTCCATTGTAGGCATTGTTGAATTTATTGCCACACGTTTTACACTCATGAAATTCACCACACGATACTTCATGTCGCTTCCTATGATAGTCTCGAAGAAAAGTCTTTCCACACTCTTTACACATATAGCTGGGAATGGCTTTTTCCATTATGAATGTTGATTTCTGCAAACAGCTGCTTACTGCGTATCACAAGGCTAGAGGTTGGTCGGTGAGTCGGTCTTTCACGATGTGAACACCGTGAGAGGTAGTAGTCAACTGGTGATATTCTTGTTAAGGGTCCTCTAATATACCCCTAGTCTAGACCAACAGCTCTTTACAGCGTATGACAAGGCTGTAGACTGGATAGTGAGACGGTCTTTCACGATGTGAACACTGTAACAAGTAGTAGTCAACTGATTATATACTTGCTAAGGGTTCTCTAATATACAATAGTCAAGACCAACAGCTACTTACTGTGTAGTACAAGGCTGTACAATAGTTGTTTTGACAATCTTTCACGATGTGGTAACTGTGAATGGTGGTAGTCAACTGATGATATTCTTGATAAGGGTCCTCTTATGTTCCCCTGGTTAAGGGTAACAGCTGCTCACTGCTTATGACAAAGCTAAAGACTGGTTGTTTCAACGGTCTTTCACAATGTAAACACTGCGACAGGTAGTAGTCAACTGAACATATTCTTACACCATACTCAAGGTTATCAGGTACTTACTGCATATCAAAAGGCTGTACACTCATGTGTTAGACAGTCTTTTTTTTTTTTTTTTGGCTAAAGACCCTCTATATTCCCTACACAAGGCTATACATGTTAGTTCTAAACACTTAGTGGTTAATTGTATAATAAATTTAAATACACAGCATATACGAGCACGTTTTCACTCGGTAAAACTTTACCAAATAGTCAAATGCAACACGCAAAGTATGTTGCGGCTATCTAGCGGTGACTATGAGAACTACTTGAACGACCAGCATGCTACCTAGCGCTCCATTTAAACACTCGCTCACTGAACGACCAGCATGCTATCTAGCGGTCGATAGCAATACTCTTCAACTACCAGCCTGCTATCTATCGGTCAATATGACAACTCACTCAACTACCAACATGCTACATGGCTTTTTTGGTCAGTTTTTTGTTGGCCTTTGTTGGCTTTTGTTGGCTTCTGTTGGCTTTTGTTGGCTTTTGTTGGCTTTTTTGTTGGCTTTTGTATTAGCTCTTTCATATTTGCTCTTGCTTGTGGGGGCTTATTATTTGGTCTTGGAAAGTATGTCAGTCCTTTTTTATGGCTGCAAAATGCTTACAGCCATGTTTGTAAGCAGCAACAACAACAACAACAACACACAAAATTCCAAAAAAATCCAAAGTACTCTAAGGTTTATCAATGACTTTCAACTCTTACACTTACCTCTATCCCATGCATAGTCAAAAAATTAGTGTATTTTTCAAATTTTTCAAAAAATATTTGGAAAGTAGGCTATGTCATTAATCTAAAAATCCTGAAAAACATATGTTAACTCCAACACCTACCTCTATACCACTCTCAGTCCAAAAATAGTGTATTTTTCCAATTTTCCAAAACATATTTCCGAAATGGGTTATATTTCCAAAATTAAAAAGTTTACAAAAACGTTTGTTTGACATAAACGAATGGCCTTTGTCCCCTCTACCGTCGTACCAAGTCCCAGGTCTCTAAGACAACAAACATAAAAAATTGAAAATGGGCTTATATTTCCAAAATTAGGAATTTTACAAAAACGTTTGTCTAACGTAAATCAGTGGTCGTTACACCCCCTACCTGTAAACCAAGTCTCAGGTCTCTAGAACAACAGAAATAAAATTTTGATAATAGGCTATATTTCCAAAATTAGAAATTTTACAAAAACGTTTGTCTGACGTAAATCAATGGTCTTTACCCCCTCTATACCCATACCAAGTCTCAGGTCTCCAGGTCAACAAAAATAAAATTTTACAAATGGGCAATATTTCCAAAATTAGGATTTCTACAAAAAAGTTTGTTTCACATAAATTAATTGTCTTTAACCCCTCAATCTCCGTACCAAGTTTCAGGTCTCTAGGACAAAAGAAAATGAATTTTGAAAAATGGTCACTATTTTGGAAACTAGGTATTTGACAAAAGAGTTTGTTTGACATAAACGAAAGGTCCCTATCCCCTATACCTGCAAACCAAGTCCCAGGTCTGTATGACGAAAATGAAAAAAAGTTCAATTTGGAAAGTAGGCGATTTTTCATAAAACCAAACATTCTAAAGAGTGTTCTATGGGCATAAAAGAATGATCTCTATGTCCTTTATTTTTTATAATAAAACTTTTTTATTTTTTGAGTTTTTTTGAAAAAAGTTCAATTTTGAAAATCCTATATTTTGGAAACTAGGAAGTTTACAAAAAAGTTGTTTGACATAAATAAATGGCCCTGACCCCCTCTACCAACAAAATAAATTTCAAGTCTCTAGGACTAAAACTGTACAGTAGGGGGGTGATGATTCTGCTTTACTTGGCGCGGCGGCCATGTTGGTTTGTTGGGCACACGGCATCAAGTGAAGCAGAACCATCATCACTGTACTGTCTCTGTACAGTTTTAGTCCTAGAGACGTGAAATTTATTTTGTTGGTAGAGGGGGTCAGGGCCATTTATTTATGTCAAACAAACTTTTTTGTAAACTTCCTAGTTTCCAAAATATAGGATTTTCAAAATTGAACTTTTTTCAAAAAAACTCAAAAAATAAAAAAGTTTTATTATAAAAAATAAAGGACATAGAGATCATTCTTTTATGCCCATAGAACACTTTTTAGAATGTTTGGTTTTATGAAAAATCGCCTACTTTCCAAATTGAACTTTTTTTCATTTTCGTCATACAGACCTGGGACTTGGTTTGCAGGTATAGGGGATAGGGACCTTTCGTTTATGTCAAACAAACTCTTTTGTCAAATACCTAGTTTCCAAAATAGTGACCATTTTTCAAAATTCATTTTCTTTTGTCCTAGAGACCTGAAACTTGGTACGGAGATTGAGGGGTTAAAGACAATTAATTTATGTGAAACAAACTTTTTTGTAGAAATCCTAATTTTGGAAATATTGCCCATTTGTAAAATTTTATTTTTGTTGACCTGGAGACCTGAGACTTGGTATGGGTATAGAGGGGGTAAAGACCATTGATTTACGTCAGACAAACGTTTTTGTAAAATTTCTAATTTTGGAAATATAGCCTATTATCAAAATTTTATTTCTGTTGTTCTAGAGACCTGAGACTTGGTTTACAGGTAGGGGGTGTAACGACCACTGATTTACGTTAGACAAACGTTTTTGTAAAATTCCTAATTTTGGAAATATAAGCCCATTTTCAATTTTTTATGTTTGTTGTCTTAGAGACCTGGGACTTGGTACGACGGTAGAGGGGACAAAGGCCATTCGTTTATGTCAAACAAACGTTTTTGTAAACTTTTTAATTTTGGAAATATAACCCATTTCGGAAATATGTTTTGGAAAATTTGAAAAATACACTATTTTTGGACTGAGAGTGGTATAGAGGTAGGTGTTGGAGTTAACATATGTCTTTTCAGGATTTTTAGATTAATGACGTAGCCTACTTTCCAAATATTTTTTGAAAAATTTGAAAAATACACTAATTTTTTGACTATGCATGGGATAGAGGTAAGTGTAAGAGTTGAGAGTCATTGATAAACCTTAGAGTACTTTGGTTTTTTTTTTTTGGAATTTTGTGTGTTGTTGTTGTTGTTGCTGCTTACAAACAGGACTGTAAGCATTTTGCAGCCATAAAAAAGGACTGACATACTTTCCAAGACCAAATAATAAGCCCCCACAAGCAAGAGCAAATATGAAAGAGCTAATACAAAAGCCAACAAAAGCCAACAAAAAAAGCCAACAAAAGCCATCAAAAGCCAACAAAGGCCAACAAAAAACTGACCAAAAAAGCCATGCAGCATGTTGGTAGTTGAGTGAGTTGTCATATTGACCGATAGATAGCAGGCTGGTAGTTGAAGAGTATTGCTATCGACCGCTAGATAGCATGCTGGTCGTTCAGTGAGCGAGTGTTGAAATGGAGCGCTAGGTAGCATGCTGGTCGTTCAAGTAGTTCTCATAGTCACCGCTAGATATCCTCAACATACTTTGCGTGTTGCATTTGACTATTTGGTAAAGTTTTACCGAGTGAAAACGTGCTCGTATATGCTGTGTATTTAAATTTATTATACAATTAACCAATAAGTGTTTAGAACTAACATGTATAGCCTTGTGTAGGGAATATAGAGGGTCTTTAGCCAAAAAAAAAAGACTGTCTAACACATGAGTGTACAGCCTTTTGATATGCAGTAAGTACCTGATAACCTTGAGTATGGTGTAAGAATATGTTCAGTTGACTACTACCTGTCGCAGTGTTTACATTGTGAAAGACCGTTGAAACAACCAGTCTTTAGCTTTGTCATAAGCAGTGAGCAGCTGTTACCCTTAACCAGGGGAACATAAGAGGACCCTTATCAAGAATATCATCAGTTGACTACCACCATTCACAGTTACCACATCGTGAAAGATTGTCAAAACAACTATTGTACAGCCTTGTACTACACAGTAAGTAGCCGTTGGTCTTGACTATTGTATATTAGAGAACCCTTAGCAAGTATATAATCAGTTGACTACTACTTGTTACAGTGTTCACATCGTGAAAGACCGTCTCACTACCCAGTCTACAGCCTTGTCATACGCTGTAAAGAGCTGTTGGTCTAGACTAGGGGTATATTAGAGGACCCTTAACAAGAATATCACCAGTTGACTACTACCTCTCACGGTGTTCACATCGTGAAAGACCGACTCACCGACCAACCTCTAGCCTTGTGATACGCAGTAAGCAGCTGTTTGCAGAAATCAACATTCCCAATGGAAAAAGCCATTCCCAGCTATATGTGTAAAGAGTGTGGAAAGACTTTTCTTCGAGACTATCATAGGAAGCGACATGAAGTATCGTGTGGTGAATTTCATGAGTGTAAAACGTGTGGCAATAAATTCAACAATGCCTACAATGGACGTCGTCATGAAGAATGTTGTAATGTTGTGTCGGCAGCAAAAAGACAAAAATCTGAGCCTACAAAACATTACCTACTGTCGTTGGTCCCTGACAAAAATGGACTTATTGAATATGAGACATATTTTCAAGGTCGACTTAAATCCTATTTCATTCGTTGCGATACGTGCAAGGATTTAAATTCATACCTTAAAGAGTCCAAACGGCAAATAATACAAGCTATGCAGAAAGAACTAGCAATGCACAAGTCGATAAAAGTTAATCTTGTGGCTGAATGTAGATTCATTCATACATCTACCAATGAAATTACAGATCGTGCTTTTAAAACACGAAATCAGGCCCTATTTTTGGAAACAGACTTGAGTAGTTTCTCGGAAACACAATTTACAAAGTTAACTACGGAAATGGAAGAATCTGAGCTAAAAGGCAGTAATTGGGCTTTGTTAGCAGTGGAAGGAGTACGATTGAAAATAAATAAGTACAATCCCTTGCGTGGCAGCACATATATTCCATTACCAGCAGCTATAAAAGCAAGAAAAGCCTGCATTAATCCTGAAAATTTGAATGATGAAAAGTGTTTTATGTATGCCATTTTAGCAAAACTGGTTAAAAAGGATGCTCAACGCATTAGTAAATACAAGGACCTGGAAAACAAGTATGATTTTTCTGTAATATCATTTCCTACATTACTAGCTGACATTCCCAAATTTGAAAAAGCCAACGATATATCCATTAATGTATTTGGATTGGAACAAGACAACAAATTGTTCCCTCTGAAGGTTGTGGATCAAGAGCTGCAAGACCATCGCGACCTCCTTCTGCTAAGTTCATCATCCGGCCAGAACCACTACGTCTTTATCAAAGATTTTGATAAACTAGTAAGACATCAGATTACCCGCTATGAACATAAAATATATACGTGTAAACGGTGTTTTACACACTTTGATAATCGATATGGACAACAAGGAATGGAAAAATTGAAAGAACATAGAGCTTTGTGTGTCCAGCATGACATTGCTAGGGTTGAAATGCCTATTAAAAACCGCATTGTGAAATTCTTAAATGTTGAAAAAATGCTGAGAATACCTTACGTTATCTATGCAGATTTTGAAAGTATACTCTTACCCTATCAAACATGTCTACCTAATCCTGAGGCAAGTTATACAGTGCCATACCAGAGTCATGTTCCTATGAGCTTTGGTATATACGTTAAACCCTCACCTGCTGTGGAACACATAAAGACAAATCTTTCAAGTCAACCTGTTATTTATCGTGGGCCTGACGCTGTAGAAAAGTTTATGGATTGTTTGATCTCAATAGCTAATGAAATCGATCGCCTTAAATGTTCCAAAGGCCTTAACTCAGGCTCAAGAAGCAGAGTTCCAATGTTCTGAAACCTGTTATTTGTGTCAAAAACCATTTACTCAACAGGACTGGAAAGTTCGAGACCACTGCCATATTACAGGGGAATACCGTGGATGTGCTCACAATAACTGTAATTTGAGATGTAAAACACGAAACCCCGTTCCTGTGTTTCTACATAATATGAGTGGCTACGACGCAAATTTCATTGTAAAGCAATTGAGGTGTACTATTGAGAGAGTGGATGTTATCGCTAACTCCAAAGAAAAGTACATTTCCTTCACCAAATATGTAGGAAATGTTAAGCTTAGATTTGTGGATACGTTTCGGTTAATGCCGAGTAGTTTGGAAAACTTAGTTTCCAACTTAACATCATACCCTGAAACAGACAAGTACTTTGGAAAAGAAAATGCAATGCTCATGACTCGCAAAGGGGTATTTTGTTATGACTACATTCACTCATGGGAAAAAAATAAGTGAAACGTGTTTACCTCCAAAAGAGGCATTCTTTAACAAATTAAGTCAAGAAAATGTTAGTCAAGGAGACTATGAACATGCCAAAAATGATTGGAAACAGTTCAACATTAAAACTCTAGGGGAATATAGTGACCTCTACCTAACTTCAGATGTACTCCTTCTTGCAGACAGCTTTGAAACGTTTAGAAACAAAACACTAGAAACACACCGAGTGGATGCTGCACACTTTTTTACTTCACCTGGTTTAAGTTTCGAGGCAATGCTCCTTTACACAGGAATTGAACTGGAATTGCTACAGGATTACGATCAGATTCTTTTAATCGAGTCTGGAATACGTGGAGGCATATGCCAAGTGTCTCATCGGTATGCTGAAGCTAACAATAAATACATGGAAACCTATGATTCTGAGAAACCATCGCAGTTTATTACCTACGATGATGCCAACAACCAATACGGGTGGGCTATGTGCCACTCCCTTCCTTATGGTGGATTTCAGTGGGTTTCTCCAGATACTGTTGATCTAGAAAAACTAAAGAAAGACGATCCTGTGGGATACATTCTAGACGTTGATGTTGATTACCCATCTGACTTTCATGATCTACACAACGATTTACCTTTCCTACCAGAGTGTACACAACCTAAGGATTCGGCTCTGAAAAAACTAATTCCTCATCTTGGAAATCGAAGGCGATATGTTGTTCACTACATGGCATTAAAACAGGCTTTAGATCATGGAATAAAATTGATAAAAATTCATCGTGTGTTAAAGTTTAAGCAAAGACCTTGGTTAAAGGCCTACGTTGATTTTAATAACAACCTTCGAAAACAAGCCAAAAATGATTTTGAGAAAAATCTGTACAAATTATTCAACAATGCCATTTTTGGAAAAACAATGGAAAATATCCGTAAAAGAATAGACATACGTCTTGTGACTGACAGCAAAAAGGCAGAAAAGCTAATAGCAAAGCCGACATTTATTGACAGAACAATTTATGGTCCTAACCTAGCTGCTTTCCACATGGCTAAACGTAACATTGTATTCAATAAGCCTATATATATTAGAATGTGTATACTGGATATTTCAAAAACTCTCATGTATTCCCACCACTATGATGTCCTGCTACCCTATTATGGAATGAACAATCTTAAACTCATGTATATGGATACCGACTCGTTCATTTATTTGGTTAACACCCAAGATGTATATCAAGACAAGTTGGATTTCCTAGAACACCTGGACACATCAGATTATCCTACTAATCACATATGTTACTCTACATCAAACAAGAAAACGTTGGGGGAAATTTAAAGACGAGGCTTGTAGACAAATTATAAAAGCATTTGTTGGACTTAGAGCTAAAATGTACGCTTTAGACATAAATGGTAAAGAAATCAAAAAGATTAAAGGTATTAACAGAGGTGTTGTCAAAAATTGTATAAGCTTTCAAGATTATAAGGATTGTGTCATGAAAAACAATGTAAAAAGAATACCCATGAACATTATCACTTCTAAACAACATGACATATCATCTATAAGACTAAACAAAATTGCTTTGTGTCCTGGTGATGATAAAAGAGTAATTGATGCTAATGGTATAGATACACATGCCTATGGTCATTACTCAATCATTGACCATGCTTAAAGAGTTAAGTTTTGAATATCAAAATCCTCTGCATGCATCTAGCAAATACATAAAACAAAGCAATTAAAAAAAATTAAAACAATAGCACTACAAAAATAGAAAAACACAAAAAGAAAAATTATATTCATACTCAAAAATAAATAAAAATAGAAAACAAAATAAAAACAACTGTACAATTTATAACAAAAAAGAATATAACAATGTATTATGTGTAAATATTGTACATGTATTTAAAATCAAAAATAACTGCTTGTACATTTTTAATTACTACCCACCTCTCTCCACTCCTAATGCAAAACATGTAAAACACAAATTGGAAAATCCATGTTTCCATATTGACAAAATAGAAACAACAATAAACAGAAATTTTAAAAACTGTAAATGGGAATTTGGTAAATTGACAAATGTGTAAACAACAAATTGGAAAATCCATGTTTCTATAACATGAAAATGAAGAACTTTAAACTGACATTTTAAAAACTGTAAATGGGAAATTGTGAAATTAATAAATGTGTAAACAACAAAATGCAAAATCCATGTTTCCATATTATGAAATTGGAAAAACTTAAAGCTGACATTTAAAAAAACAGAATGTGGGAAATTGGAAAATTGACAAATGTGTAAACAACAAAATGAAAAAAAAAATACCCGGTTGGGGTAGTGATCATGTTGTACAGTAGCCTATAAGACTAGCATAAGGCTAGTTGCATGTGCTCTTATATACTTTGTGTATGTGCATTAGCCTTTGGATTAGCTTAAGTTAGGTTTGGTAAAGTTAGGTTTGGTGAGGTTAGGTATGTGACCTTGTAGTTTACTCTTTTCGGAATCTCTAAAATCTAAAATCAAAAAATCTTAAATTTAAAATGTAAAATCTAAAAAAAATCTAAAATCTAAAATACAAAATATAAAAAATCTAAAAAATGTAAAATGAAAAAAATCAAAATCTAAAATGTTAAAATGTAGAATGTTAAAATGTAAAATCTAAAATCTTTAAATGAGGTTTTTATGGGTTAGGTTAGGTTGGGTTAGGTTAGGTTAGGTTAGGTTATAACTAAGTTTATTATTTGTGCTCTTACATTTGCTCTTACTTTTTTTTCTTAACCTTTTTGTTCTAACTTTTGTTTTGCTGGCAATATTAAGTTAGGTTAGGCTAGGTTAGGTTAAGTAAGGTTAGGTTAGGTTAGGTTAGGTGAAGTTAGGTTAGGTTATAACTTAGTTTATTATCGCGTGCTTTCACATTTGCTTTCATATTTGCTCTCACTTTGAAGTTAGGTTAGGTTAGGTTAGGTTAGGTTAGGTGAGGTTAAATGAAGTTGGGTTAGGCTGAATGGCAGAGGTATGAATTAAAACCCGCCTTTTCTCACTTTTGCCTTACAAGACTGAGTGTACCCCGTTCCACTCGTGAGACCAGAAATTAAATTTCTTGGCAGAGCCAGGAATCGAACCCGGGCCTTAGCAGTAACAGCTAAGAATGCTAGCCACTACACCAAGTGGTTGACAATATAAAGCTGGTCAGGATTGCACATGATCAATTACCTAATAATAATAATAATAATAATAATAATAATAAATATTCCATTTAGCAACTACACGGCCGACCTCTCCCTGTGACGTCATCCACGGTCTCAGGCCGTGGAGTCCATCTTGCCCATTAGCCACTGCGCCAGCTCTGAATGACCCCTCCATAAGAATAACATAGGGCTGGTTGCACGCAGCGGCCATCTTGCCCATTAGCCCCTGCGCCAGAACCGCTCTTTTATTCCTACTCATATCGAACAGGAATACAAAGATAGTTAAAAGAGTGTAGTTAAAATTACAATTCTCCATATAAAATAGAGTTCTGAACTGCGTTTTTCCTAAACTCTTCTATGCCTTCAGATGATGTTGAAAACAGAAACCAAATCCACTGCATGACAGCTTTTAGTTTTCTCTAGAGTGCTACTGAAACACATTTTAATATTAAGAAATCTGTATATGCTTAATCGTGTTTTAAAAAAAAGGATAAGCATATAGACTTGTTAATGCTAGCCAATGTCGAGTCACGGCAGTATAAGCGTGGCAAGTTAGACCTGGCCTGTCATGGCGGAGTCTCGTCTTGGAGGGGAAGTAGTGGGATCACTAGGCGCAAATGCGATTTCCCCTCTTTGGTGCAACAACTGTTTGGGGCTGCTCGCTGCTCGTCGTGGTTATATTATGCAAGCCTAAAGTATCGAATAGGAGCATTCTCAGTGACATAGCATTGGTATTGGTGGTAATGAACTGAGAGCCCGCCCACTTCACACACTCCGGACAGCAAGCTTGTTGCCGTGCTTGTCATAGAACAGAGCTGCTCAGTCGTGCTTCGCTTGCCTTGACAGCATCTGTACCGTGCCAAGGTGTTGGGAATAATGACTACTTGGCAACTTCTAACCAGCGCGTGATGAAGTATGTGCTCACTGGTTGACAAAGAATCCAGGCAGGGGGATGACGTAATGCAACTGGACGCACATGCGCATCGGAAGGTTCAGATCTAACTTGTTCCCCAATAGTAGGTAATCTGTGGTCACGGCCGACTGGTCGAGTGCTGGTAGTTCAGCCAGTTTCCGTCAGATGTCGCGTCCCCAAGTCCTGTCCTTGAAAAGGGCGAAGACAGAGACAGAGACGGAGATTAAAAGTTGATACAGTTTGTCTCAGGCCAGCAACAACGAAGCAACTTGTGTTAAAAGTGGTCGTGCTACAGTGTTGCAAACTCCTGAACTATAAGAGAACCCTGGATAAACTTTTCTGTTCACAAATCTGTTTCAGCTTTATCACATTCGTCATTTGAGATCTTCTCTAGCTTCATGAAGATAAGGGGTAATAAATGAAACAAGAATCAAGCGCCCAGCCTACACTAGGACTGGGCAGAAGAGCAACTCACGTGTGCTGCTCCTGTTCACAGACTTGACGTTACAGACAGTTAGGAACAGGGCTCCGAGTGAAAGCCGAAGTTAAACGATTGACTTCGCGTCACCACATGGTAGCTTTACGATTGGTTACGAAGTGAGAAACTTATTATCCTCTCTGTTTCAAAATAAATCATGTAATTGTGCCAGAGCTTATCTATATTTACGATACTTTACTAAATGTAAAATACTATAGTGTAATATTCAAAATTATCATATTCTCAGAATACATTACAATGAAGTACCTCCATTTTCTGCTACATGAACGTTGGCTTGTTGGTCTAGGAGTATAATTCCTGCTTCGGGTGCGTGAGGTCCCGGGTTCAAGCCCTGGAGGTGCATTACATTTTTACTTTTGTTTTATCTCTTGAAAAGATTCAAAAAGTGTATAAAAGTACCTTAGGAACGTTCTTTTTTTCGGGCGAGACTTGTCCTTATACCGGTAATATAAATACATAGGTTGAGGTAAACGCTTCTTTTTTTTCCAGTCGGTTTACCCTCCAGGTTGGCTTTTCCCTCGGACTTAGGTTGGTTGGTTGCTTCCTCAGTTTAGGGGCTACGACAACACGGTCATGTAGCCCCGTGTACTTTGGGTGGGTGTAGAAACTGTCTGATAACCGGTGATGGCTGTATTAGTGTGTGTTATCTGTTTTTAATTCAAGTAAGGACTGCAGATATAGTTGTTTTTTTTCTTTCAAGTAGTTCCTACTTTTGCCTCCAAACGCCACCATCAACAACTACTAGTTCAGAACTTGGTTACTAGACGCCACCGCAGTCGGCTCCTGGCAACGAACGTTGGAACCTGAGGGCGTTATCCAAATTTTTAACCTATAATTTAGCTTCACACAGGTTTAATTACTGGAAGGTTCTTTAACATGCCATAAATCTATGACTTGGGACCGCCGGCTTTACTTCCCCTCCGAAGAAAGGCATACTGAGGGATTTTTAACGCCGGCTTCGGCCAGGTTTGAACCCGCGATCTTGGGCATAGAAGAACAGCATGTACCAACTACGCCACCAAAGCCGCTACCCTTCCTCGGACTCAGCGAGGGATCCCACCATAACCGCCGCCAGGGCAGTGTCCTGGAGCTTGAAACACATAGTTGGGGGTACCACTGGGGAGGTGGGGCCACCCTCCTTGCCTCTTCCTTGCCTATCCCTCCCAACCTTCCCCTCACTTTCCATCCCTCATGAGGCCCCTGTTCGCTTTGCAGGTGAGGCCGCCTGGGCGAGGTGCTGGTCTCACCTCCCCTGTTTAACCCCCGTCCAGGTGTTTCAAGCTCCAGGACACTGCCCTGGCGGCGGTAATGGTGGGATCCCCCGCAGAATACGAGGGAAAAGCCAACCTGTAGGGTAAAGCGACTAAAATTTAAAAAAAATGCGTTTGACCTCAAACTATGTATTTATATTACTGGCACACAGTAAGTAAAAGTCTCGCACGAAAAAAAAAAACGTTCGTAAGGTTCTTTTTTATACTTTTTGAAACTTTTCAAGAGATAAAACAATAGCAGGTCACTTCCGGGGTTTAAACCCGGGACCTCTCGCACTCGAAGCAGGAATCATACCCCTAGACCAACAGTGCAACGTGCGTTGAGAAGAAAATGGAGGTACTTCAATGTAATGCATTCTGAGTGAGAATATGATATGTTCAATATTACACTACAGTATTTTACATTTAGTAAAGTGTCGTAAATATAGATAAGCTCTGGCACAATCACATGATTTATTTTGAAACAGAGAGGATAATTAGCTTCTCACTTCGTAACCAATCGTAAAGCTACCATGTGGTGACGCGAAGTCAATCGTTTAACTTCGGCTTTCACTCGGAGCCCTGTTCCTAGGCTAACTGTCTGTAACGTCAAGTGTTTACAGCCTTACTGCAAACAGACATTCCCCACTCTGCCTCTGCTATATTGAAAGGAGGATTACCGACCATTTTCATATAGCCTATGTGGTGTTGATTTACAATAATACTACTACATGCATTGCATTTATCTTTGTAGGCCTACATTGAAATTTAATTTTTGCTTCGACTTGTGCATTGGACATTTGCAATTTATCTTCCACCCGGGGCTGGTCCAGTTTTCCAAAGAGGGTTTCTGAGGCTGGAGTTTGCGGTCGGGTGGCTTAAAACAGTGTGCCATCAACCATCCAAGTAGCCTACTGACCACGTCCAAGATCTCATGTGTTTCTGTGTTTCTGTGGTATTCACATCTCTGAAGGTTGTTTTCAGCTGCACAATCAAACGTAAAAGACAAAATGTAAACATGCAGAAAGCAGTATTCAAATAAATGAAATCTGTCTTTCACAAAGTAATTATCACTTCTCGAAACCCACTCCTCATCCTGAATCCACATTACTGTATAGAATATTGAGGTTATGGGAGAATGAAATATATGAACATAGCATTTCATTGTAGCTACATTAGTGGTGAATAAAGTAACTGGCCAAAAACGCCCTTGTGCAGCATGGTTGGGGGCGAGGAGGGGTTTACGAATGTTTTGAGGTTATGATGGCACAATGAAGCAAACTCTAATTACTCTTGATTATATAATTTTTAACAGCTTTTAGTCATTATTAAGGACATTTATATTGTATTAAAAGCACCGGTAGGCTTTCAAATAGGCAAATAAATGGAAAAAAAGTTTTCGTAGATTTGGAAATCATACGAACATGTCACACCAAAACTCATCGTTAGTATTTCATTTTTGGAACGATATCGCCCCCTGAGGTGCAATAATGCATGCTTTTGATTCAATGTTAGACAATGACAATCAGTTTCGACCGTAGTAATGTGCGTTCGTAATGATCACAGTCAATCGTAGTTACTTGATATGCGAGATTGGTAGCCATTGTAGCCCAAACAATGCCACGTGGACCTGAAATTTGAGCCAATATAAGGGTCTAGAAAATTAGCATTGAGTATCGTCTCTCTTATTATATGCTCCTTGCATCAGCATATGCCTCTCTTTTACAACGAGCAGCGGACAAACTCATTCCACTACGGTATTGCTATTGTCTTAGAAGCTGCAATATAACTTTAATGTACACGTTATACCTTTTACCGTGCAACATGTTAAAAAAAATAGTAAGGCTGTGTAATGAGCCCGGTTGGACTTAATGGGGAATATAGTGTTTTTAAATCAAATGCCCATCCTACACGAACAATTTTATCCCGGAAGAGGCTATACAATTAAAGTGTGGGGGGGGGGGGGGGAGAAGAAATAGGAAACTTCGACATAAAACACGATTTTTACTACCAGACTCAAAGGCAGCTCCGTACTACAGGAAGACAATATTGTCTGTTTGCAGTATGGAACCCAAAAAGAATTAGGCTACAACGGAACTCATACAGAGAGATGATGGATTTTGTGAGAGTATTTTTTCCCGTTGCTTGACCGGTCTTACAAACATGTCATCCTTCCCGAGATTATAGACCTAGTGCGAATGGCGATATTTTAGCTGCTGGTGCCCCTAGCGGTAATTCGCTCACTGAGTCCGTAGGAGTAGTGTGTGTGATGGCTCGTGCTGGAGAACCGAGTAGGACAGTAAAATAAGTTATTTAATGATGAAATGTCGTCATCCATGGAAATTTATCAGAGTTTAGGGAATATTCGGAGGGATACGTCGTATTTCACAGCCTATCAGCTTAAGAAAGGCGGAAAGCTCATCTTGAAATCAAAGTTGGGAGAAGACATAATATTGTACAGTTTGTGTGTGCGAGAAACTAGCATTAATCAACCATCTAATGCTGTTAAATTTGAGTTGCAGTGCCTTAATTTTTGCACTGTTAATCATATATATTAATTCAGAAGAGTATTATCAACGTACAACTTTACTTTTCTCTTTCCCATATTTTAAAATATTTATTTAACAGATTAATTGCAATAATAAATCTCGATTCCCTGAGTGTGATATAAACCACGTATTTCAAAAAATAATCCTTTGTAGGTTTTTAAAAATCAAATTACGAGAGAGATTATTTGAAGTCTTCCTTCCTGCAACAATGGGAAAAACCTAGAACGTTGCCGTGGAATATTGTAAACGAGAGGGTCTGAGGGTTAGAACACGGTACACTCAGACTTGTGAGGTTACATGTATGGCCGTTTGACTGCAATAAAAAAAATAAAAAATAAAGCTGAGAGGAGGATGGTTCAATTCCCACTTCAGGTATCCTATAGGCCAAGTTATTTTTCTTGATTTCCCCAGGAAAATGCCAGGATGATTCCTAGTAACATAGGATTTTGAACAATTCTACACACACAAAGTACATGGGCACAATTAATGAGCAGGGCACTTCAGGAGTTGTTTATTGCACGAATACTGCGTAGGGGAGCTGGATTTCTAAAAGAACAACCTTGATGCTACTGCAACTCGGACAGAATATTGCTAAGTCAAGACTGTCTCATTCTTATGTAGATTGGGTGCCCTTATCCATGTTGTGATTGATGTTAACACGTTCAAGGTTAACTGTGGTGGTTACATCAAGTTCACGTCAGTCTTATCACTATTTATGGTCATGATAAATTTGTCGATATACTCGCGTTATTCATGTTGTGATTGATGACAACACCTGCAATGTTAACTGTGGTGGTGATACCAAGCTCACCTCAGTCTTACCACTATTTATGGTCATGATATTTGTCGATATACTGGCGTTACATAATAATCCATATTTAAACACACTTCCTTCACATCCCTCATTTTCATGAAACAGTGAATCTTCCCAGCGGCTCACATATAGTAGGACGTGGATTGGTAAGGTGACCACGGGACTCCAGTTGAGCATGGCATTTCTTCCACTTGTGCTGGGATACTCTCTGTCATCTTTCATTTCAACCTCTCTTCGCGCAGTTAATCTGCTACACTCCCCTCGTCACGCTGATCTGATTAGTTTGACTTCATATACGGTAAGACCGTGACTGGGTCTGTCAGGACCTCTTGTCGGTGTTCTATTTATAAAAATGCCGACTACAAATACCACAATTATTACGGAGGCGTTCCTTCTACGAATGTACTGTTTTTGGTTCCTGAATACGAAGAATTACGTTCCAGGTGGATATTTCTGTACTGTATGTGTAGTTACATTCAACCAAAAGCCTCCGTGGCTTAGGCGGCAGCACGCCGGCCTCTCACCGCTGGGTCCGTGGTTCAAATCCCGGTCACTCCATCTGAGATCTGTGCTGGACAGAACGGAGGCAGACAGGTTTTTCTCCGGGTACTCCGGTTTTCCCTGTCAAAAATTTCATTCCAGCAACACTCTCCACTATCATTTCATTTCATCTGTCATTCATTTAATCATTGCCCCAGAGGAGTGCGTCAGGCCTCGGCAGCCGGCACAGTTCATATCCTCGCCGCTAGATGGGGGCTTCATTCATTCCATTCCTGACCCGGTCGGAGACTGGAAGCAGGCTGTGGATTTTCATTTCATGTGTAGTTACATTCAACCACATGACGATTTGCTCTACTCTCTGTAGAACTCTTACCATCTTGAATTTGAAATCTTTCCGCAACATGATCTAATCACGTTGCTCTACTCACACACAAGTCCTACGGAATATTTGAGCGGCCTGCCGCCAGAGCGCAGCAACGTTCATTCGCACGAGGTCTATAGACTCAAGACAGAGTAGATGTATGCCAATATGAAACTCGATTTACATTATTAAACACCGTCTATTTTACTGAGTACTGGTAATGTTCCACGCGCTGCCGGAGTGGTGTGTTTACATGCTATTGAAAGATGCACGTCAATTATTACGCAGTGTGTATTCACTCCCGAAATCCATTCCTCACTTCTGTGTGGTATAGCTTTATGAAGATTGTTAGGACATGAGTTCAGATTTTTAAATATATATTTCAAAACATATTATAGCCCAAATACCGTACGTATATTAAGAAACCAAAGATCTATCCCGGCATTATTTTTAAACATAAATGGTTTATTCTAATTAATTATCTGTTCATAACGTCTACGTATCTAGTAGGGGATTATACGATTCCCACGTTACTTCATTGGGGGGGGGGGGGGGGCGTAATGGTGCAGTGATCAAGCTCACCAAGGTTCGATTCCTGGCAAATGAGATTTTCGAAGCGGTTCAAATTCCACGTAAAAATAATGGTCCCATAGCTCTGATCGCGAGATTAACGGTCACGTAAAACTACAATCTGCATTCATTCTTCATGTCTATGAAATTGGTGGGACGGGGGTGGAGTCTACACGTGTATAGCATAATTTTACAGCTATAGTGTTTCTTGATATGCCCTTTTAATAGGCTACATACTGTGCTATTGTATAAACCACCTCGTGGCGCAGTGGCCAGCAATGTTGGCTGCTACCTCAGAGGTCCCGGGTTTTAAAGTCTTGGTATGGTCGGGTGCGGGGTCTCCCGGCCACGTGATGCTAAGTGGAAGCCTGCCGGATGCTGTGGTCCATATTATAATACAGTCGAACTTCCATAAGTCGAACTTCTATATCTCGAATTTTCGATAACTCGAAGTAATTTTCATTTCCCGTCGGTATCGTATCTAATTCAAATGTTACATTTGTTCTATATCTCGAAGTTCTATTACTCGAATATTTCGATAACTCGAGGAATATTTCGTTCCCCAGGCGTAAAATATTTTTCTATATCTCGAAGTTGGGGTGAAAATACAATTGGCTTGAAGAGTGGAGTTGTGACTTGGGGCTTGGAATATGAGATTTTTGTTCACCTTGGGTACGGTATGGTACTTGGAGAAGTTATTTCTGTCAGTATTGTGTGGTCTTTTACATTCCAGAGCAGCCTGAGGGCAAGGAGAGGGGTTCGGGTCAATATGCACCTCAGACAATAACATTAAGAGGGAAACTCCGACTATTTATGGCATGCCCGCACCCTTCGTGTCCTTGGCTGATAAGCCTGGTGAGAGAGCACTGTCCTGTAGTTTCTGACCTACTGTGTAAATCAGTAATGCAAACATAATGGAGAAGAAACGTGTTCTGAAATGTTTAAGTGCATGTTAAAAATTAAAGTTAATTCACGAAGTGGAAAAGGGTGTGAGAAGGAAGAAAGATATTGCGGCGGAATTCGGCATTCCAGCTAACACACTGTCAACGATTATGAAAAATAAAGACAAGATTGCTAGTGCTATTCAGGAGTCACATTTTTAATCGGAGTGGAAACGTTTTAAGAGCTCAAGTTACCCTCGGTTGGAGGAAGCTATGTTTAAGTGGGTAGAGTTTATGAGGGGCAAAAACATTCAACTTCAAGGCTCCATATTTCGTGAATAAACACGAAATTTGCTGAGGAGTTAGGCATAGAATCGTTCCAGGCTATAGTACAGGATGGCTAGATAAATTTAAACATCGAAACGGAATTGTGCAGAAAGTTATATCAGGTGAAAGTGCTAGTGTATCTGAGGTTGACTGTGAAGACTATCGACGAGACGTTCTACCAACTCTACTGGCAGATTACGACCCTCGTGATGTTTTCAAATGTTTTTTAAATGTTTGCCAGAAAAGAACCTCGCATTTTAAAGGGGAAACGTGTCACGGTGGGAAAAGAAGCAAGGAAAGAGTCACAGTAATGGTTAGAAAACTTCGTGGAGAACCGGGTGTTGCAGTAAAGAAAGCAAAAGAAACTGACGGACTTCTTTTCAATTTGTAAGTACTGTAAAATGAAAAGGTACTAGTCATACTGTATAACTGTGTAGTAGTTTATCAAAATAGACGCAATGTAGTAGAATCGATTGAAACTTGTAAATAATTAATACGATAGCATTAAACCCTAGCTGGTAGGCCCATAGGATAGGTTCTAGTAACAATAATATTAGAAGTAGCAAGAGTTGTCTATTGGTTTGTTAATAACTCTGTAATGGTATCGCTCCTTCTTTTTTTCTTTCTTAAAAAATCGATATCTCGAAGTAATTTTTATCCCCGAAGGCACTTCGAGATATCGAAGTTCGACTGTATTTGTTTTACGTCCCTTTTAACAACTGTGTCTTTTAGAGACGCCGGGGTGCCGGAATTTTGCCCTGAAGGGGTTGTTGAACGTGCATGTGAATCTACTGACACGGCTCCGCATTTGCGCACCCTCAAATGCCAACTGACTGTGCCGGGATTCCATCCCGCTACCTTGGGACAGCTGACGTGAACGTTACCGCTGAGCCACGCAGCCAGACGCCTGTTAATTGTCCCTTGATACAGCCAGGAACTCTAAGCGGGTATCTACTGTATTCCCTTGTGGATATGTCACTCATTGGATCTTGAGGTACCTAGGTATATAAATAATTCTTCATTATTCAGACCATTTATTGGGGGATAAAATGTGTATGACCCAAATGCACACTTAATCTCACAAATGTTATGGACTGGAGGTTCTTTACTTTTGGAGGCAACGCGGTCTGGTTGAAGTATACTCACAAGTATAATCATTGGCCGAGAGTAAGATGGATGAAAACCAGTGTGGCTTTAGACCACAACGAGGATGTCAGGATATTTTTTTTTAGTATGCACCAAGTGATTGAGGAATACTACGAGAGGAATAGACTTTTGTGTTTTGTAGATCTAGAGAAGGCGTACGAAAGAGTACCAAGGGAAAAGAAACTAAGGATTCTGAAGGATTATGGTATCCAGGGAAGGCTGCTACAGGCAATCAAAAGTATTTGTGTTTATAATGAAGCTGCGGTGAGAGTTGATGGTAGGACGAGTTCTTGGTCTAAGTTATCACAGGAATAGGCTGAAATCTTTCACCACTGCTGTTTTTTATATAGGCTATACAGCCTATACTTGTCTTTTGTAGCTTTTCAGTCGGTCAACACGATTGTGCCCAATGAATGGGCGGGGTACAAGATATAAATATGTAAATACACTCCTGGAAATAATTACATGTATTAGTTAATTATCACAATTGCACCATACTTGTTCATTAATAGTGATGTGATAATCGTGGGAGGCGGATTTTAGTTTTCTTTCCCTAGAGCAACTGAATTTGTAGTTTCTACACATTTCTTGGTTGATGGTGAGGAAGAGGCAATGCGAATGGAAGAGCTGAAGCAACTCAGTCCTGACAATACGCTGCCGAAGTGACGCGCCTAGCAACCGCATGGGCGCAGCCACATTGGACCCAAACAACTGGTTGCTAGGTTTTTTATATATAGAAAACTGCATTAACGCTACGCAGTGTCTTGAATTTTGTGGATAAAAAGGTGTAATTTGCGTGAAATAAGACAAACGCCTCTCGTGAAGATCATCTACAGTGATGGAGCTATAAAATAGAAGTGGAATTTTATGGATAAAGAACGAGAATTTTGCGAGATAGTATGAATAAAGTTGACCTCACTCCTGAGGCAAGAATTGCATGGCGGGTACTACAAATTATAAATACTTATTTATAACATCATTTAGTGGATACAGTATATCTTATATAGAGAGATATTTAGGACATATATGTCACATAAAGGGGTTTTTGGTTCATGTGGGGAGTGTAGTTGTAATTAAATATGGTTTGTACCATTATAAACGACAATCTACATAACCTTACAGCTGATTCACTAACAACAATACATTTTTTCCTACAACTTTTCTGAGTGGTGATTTATCACTTAATTTATTTAAGCAGTGAATTGTGTTTTCAAACAAAAATTAGGCCTATCCCAGACTGAAAATTTCTGCCTAAATATTTTATTTTTTGCACTTTCTGAAAACAATTAGGCCTATCATGTACCAGTAGCCTAGGCCTACACCCTGCATCGAAGATACAGTATGTACTGTACCGTACAGTGACATTACTCAAGCCAATGAATACTGCTTATTTCTGAATGATGGAGTGGAAAGTCTTGTTGTGATTGTCAGGGAAGTTTTGGTGAAAAAGTCAGTGGTGTCAAGAAATGAGGTGATGAGGATAGTGGTGAACCAGGCTATCATGGCATTATGTCAAGATTGTTAGAAAATGTTTTAATCGTTTCAGCATGAAGTATTAGCGAAAAAGTCAGTGGTGCTATAAATGTATCAATAAAAGTGGAAATATACTATGTGTACTTAGTCAGTTTCTAGTGCATTATTTATCTGGACAATTTTTCCAACATTGGACAGTAAAACTAGGCTAGTTCAATGAAGTTATGGAATGCTACAGTATTGTACATTTATTATGAGTTACAATAAAACTATATTGCTATTCAAAATATCAAGGCTTAATACTTATACCAAACATATTTAATGGATATCAGGAAGTACTGGTATATTATTGGGAAGTAGGCTACTCCCCTGCGATTCAACC
Source organism: Meconema thalassinum (assembly GCA_946902985.2). Taxonomy (NCBI): domain Eukaryota; kingdom Metazoa; phylum Arthropoda; class Insecta; order Orthoptera; family Tettigoniidae; genus Meconema; species Meconema thalassinum. The sequence continues at coordinate 1,053,664,472 of OX336389.2, read as the reverse complement.
TACAAGCTTCTGCAGAAGTGTGGATGTGTTTTTCGCCCCTCACAATAGGCCTTTTTATTGAGCAACTGAGTTTAATTGGAGTTGTAACAGGTCATTTTATCACAGATTGTGGTTGTGGTGAATTATGTAATACGGTACCAAATATTGAGGCCATTAGCCCCTAACAGGAATGTAGGTTGATTTTATTTAGTTCTGTTGGTCAAGTAATGAATTTTAATCATGAAGGGGAGGGTAGCATAAATATTTTCTTGATACCGGTAATGTTTTTGTTAGTATAGGCCTACCTCATTAATTTCATTGCTTAACTCAAACCATTGGTATAATCTGGTTACCTCTGCATTAGTAAGGCTATCAGAGAGATCATCCCAATCATACTGGACCGGTACCTTTGAGTTAGCTAGCTAGTTAGATTGGAGGCTTGTGGTAAGTAATTCATATTTTACACCAATAATGGTGTAAATTCCTATATCATTGCCCAATATTTTTAGCCTACTTTCGATTTTTGCAAAAAATGAAAGTAGACTTATGAGATCACTACAGGGCGAAAAAAAAGTGTGTCTGTCTGTGTGTGAGTATGTGTGTGTGTGAGTCTCTGTGTGTGTGTGTGTGTGAGTGTGTGTACTCTGAATGTCTGCCCCCCCCCCCCCCCTATCAATTCGAACACGGTGAGCGCAAATTGAACGAAATTTGGTACAAAGGTATCACTAGCAAAGGACACCTCAGTGTCATGTTTTATATCGCCGCCATCTTGATGGAAACGTAATGGCGGCCACACAAATGTTCAAAGCTTAAATCTAATTACGACTAACCTAATCATACAATCTCTACCAAATTTTGCAACAACATACCTTTATGGGGGCAGCATCCTTTGACAAAACTAATAGGTCATCAGCCTAATAGTTTGCGGATGGCGGCCATCTTTGTGTGAAAATCGATTGCCCCTATTAATTCGAACACGGTGAAACCGAATGGAACGAAATTTGGTACAGAGGTAGTACTAGCAAAGGGCACCCCAGTGTCATGTTTTATATCGCCGCCATCTTGACGGAAACGTAATGGTGGCCAAACAAATGTTCAAAGCTTAAATCAAATTACGACTAACCTAATCATACGATCTCTACAAAAATTTTCAAAACAACATACCTTTATGGAGGGAGCATCCTTTGACAAAATTAGCCTAATAGTTTGCGGATGGCGGCCATCTTTGTGTCAAAATCGATTACCCCTATTAATTCGAACACGGTGAAACCGAATGGAATGAAATTTGGTACAGAGGTAGCACTAGCAAAGGGCACCCCAGTGTCATGTTTTATATCGCCGCCATCTTGACGGAAACGTAATGGCGGCCACCCAAATGTTCAAAGCTTAAATCAAATTACGACTAACCTAATCATCCGATCTCTACCAAATTTTGCAACAACATACCTTTATGAAGGGAGCATCCTTTGACAAATCTAATAGGTCATTAGCCTAATAGTTTGCGGATGGCGGCCATCTTTGTGTCAAAATCGATTACCCCTATTAAATCGAACACGGTGAAACCGAATGGAATGAAATTTGGTACAGAGGTAGCACTAGCAGAGGGCACCTCAGTGTCATGTTTTATATCACCGCCATCTTGACGGAAACGTAATGGCGGCCACACAAATGTTCAAAGCTTAAATCAAATTACGACTAACCTAATCATCCGATCTCTACCTAATTTTGCAACAACATACCTTTATGGAGGAAGCATCCTTTGACAAATCTAATAGGTCATTAGCCTAATAGTTTACGGATGGCGGCCTTCTTTGTGTCAAAATCAATTACCCCTATTAATTCGAACACGGTGAAACCGAATGGAATGAAATTTGGTACAGAGGTAGCACTAGCAAAGGGCACCTCAGTGTCATGTTTTATATCGCCGCCATCTTGACGGAAACGTAATGGCGGCCACACAAATATTCAAAGCTTAAATCAAATTACGATTAACCTAATCATCCGATCTCTACCAAATTTTGCATCAACATACCATTATGGAGGGAGCATCCTTTGACCAAACTAATAGGTCATTAGCCTAATATTTTGCGGATGGCGGCCATCTTTGTGTGAAAATCGATTCTCCCTATTAATTCGAACACGGTGAAACCGAATGGAACGAAATTTGGTACAGAGGTAGCACTAGAAAAGGCCACCTCAGTGTCATGTTTTATATCACCGCCATCTTGACGGAAACGTAATCGCGGCCACCCAAATGTTAAAGGCTAAAATGTAATTACGACCAACCTAATAATCTAGTCTCTACCAAATTTTGCAACAACAAATCTTTATGTGGGAAGCATATTCTGACCAAACTGCTAGATCATCAGCCCAATAGTTTGCAGATGGTGGCCAAGTATGTGTGCAAATCGATTCCCCCTATCAATTCAAACACGGTGAAACCGAATTGAACGAAATTTGGTACAGAGGTAGCACTAGCAAAAGGCACCTCAGTGTCATGTTTTATATCGCCGCCATCTTGACGGAAACGGAATGACGGCCACCCAAATATTAAAAGCTTAAATCAAATTTCGACCATCCTAATAATTTGATCTCTACCGGATTTTGCAACAACATGCCTTTTTGTGAAAAGCATCTTATGACTGACTACAAGGTCATCAGCCCAATAGTTTGCAAATAGCGGCCATGTATGTGTGCAAATCCATTCCCCAGATCAATTCAAACACGGTGAAACCGAATTGAATGGTTTTTTTTACAGAGGTAGCACTAGCAAAGGGCACCTCATATTCATGTTTAATATCCCTATAGCACGTTGTATTTCAACAAGTTACTACAACCAACATTCAATTATACTCCTTGAAAGGGACAAAGAGTTATAACAATACCCATGCATTTAGGAGAAAGTAGGCTATAAGTTCTTTACTGAACATCTTGTTTATTTCCTTACTCCATGGGCTAATAGTCTAATTATCTTTTACCCACTCTTCAGTACCATAAGAATCATCACCCTCATTCTCATTGTTTGGATTGGAACATAGTTATACAGACCAATTTCCAGCCTTGGAGATCATTCTTTGTGGAATAGTGGAATAATATTCCCCCTCCTCCCCTCCAAATAGCAAATCACTGATCAAACTGTACTAACTTGAGTATATGTAACGTGTTTTTCGAGGGGTTTTATGCAACTGGCATAAGTCAGTAGGAAGCCATTCTATATTTATTTACGCGGCAAATTGTTCAGCCAAGAGAATTTTTCATGGTAATTTATTATTATTATTAATTTATTTTAATTATTATTAAGGTATTTTCGGAGCATTTTATAAAAATTATTAACATTCAGATAGGTTTTCTATGTCTTAGAAAACGCTATCAAGCAAATTATTACGAACGACAATATTATAGAAAATTATGTGATTACGGAATTTTACGGAGTTTTGTCAGTTAGGGTATTTGAGAGACATGACTCACTGGGAATTCGAATACAAGCTGATTCCTGTCGAGAAGTATTACGCAAGGCTGGGTCGCAAGGTCTAGAAAAGACGAATTGTTGGAACGGAAATCGACTTCTCCCTCTCGCGCGCCGAGTGTAATGAGGCAGAGGAGGGGAACTGGCGGCGTGCTCAGCCAATCAGTGAGGACGACGTAAGCTAGATGTCGGTACCATGGTGGGGGAGCCAACAGGTGCATATATCGTTCGACGCGCCGTGAAACGGGGACTATCTGGGTAGAACTTGCGGAGTACGGTTGGAAGTGCGTGTCGCTCCGATGTTCAGTGGAGTTGAAGACTAACTTTTGCAAAACTTAACCAGTGCGGTTGTACGAGTGTTTGGGTCCGAGGTACGGACCATAGAATTATCTAATCTACCAGAATATCATCAAATTCCGACGGAGATGACGACGTCCAGAAGACTGTGGGAAGCTCACGGCATCAGCAAGTACGAGGGAAATGCCTTGGCAATTTCCAATGGTAAGCGCAAATGACGCAGAAATACGCAATCTCTCATTTTTCTTTGTTTTACATTTCATATTTCAGTAACTTCATAGCTTGGAAATAAGAGTAAAATCAATTTATCAGACTCCGTTTTCACGTAATTTTCTATCGGTAATATTCAAATCACAACGCTCCAATTTAAATTTTGTACTTATTATTATTATTATTAATTTTGCTATACTTGTTTTATATAATAAATTCATTTCTTTTACAATGCAATCTTTGCTTTCAGTAGGTAGCATTAGATATAGACCAATTCCTTCTCCTGATACAATTGTTTGTTGGGTTAATGATCAAATCATACCACGATCTGAGTGAATAGTGTCTTGAAGGTGTTCTGCCAGAGCTAGACGTTGTTAAATACAAATTTAGATTTCAACATTGCATTGAGGTCTTGGCGCCCATTAAAACAACATAGCTTAGGCAAAGGTAAACAGTTACATTTATCACCCAACAGTTAGGGGCTAGCAAAACGTTTCATTTGTACGCTCAACGTGGAGCAAAGTAAATACCGTTTCACTTATCATCCCAGCCTAAGTAGATAACGTTTCATTTGTCGCCGACAACTTGGGGCTGAAAACCTAATAACATTTGTGGAAGGAGAAGGGTATATATTTCTGTGCCTGTATTTTAGGGGTTATTTGTCGGTATCAGTGTATATCATTATGGGGGATGAGAAAGAAAGACAGATGAGGTTACGTAGTGGTCATCAACGGGAGGGTGATGATACGAGCAGTATGTCGAGTGATGGTAGTACCGGGGTAGCGGATGTAAATCCCGATACTGAAACAGGGAGTGTAGGCGGCCAACCAGAATTAAAAACTTTACTTCTCGAGTTCATGTATCAGAACAAAGTTAGTAGTGATGCCTTAAATGCAAAATTAGAACAAAACAGTAGGGAAAATAAAGAAAGTACAGATGCCTTAAACGCCAAATTAGAACAAAACAGTAGGGAAAATAAAGAAAGTACAGACGCTTTAAATGCTAAACTGGAACAAAACAACGCTAAATTAGAACAAAACAGTAGGGAAAATAAAGAAAGTACAGATGCCTTAAATGCAAAATTAGAACAAAACAGTAGGGAAAATAAAGAAAGTACAGAAGCTTTAAATGCAAAATTAGAACAGAATAATGCAAAATTAGATAAGAACAACAAGGAAATTAGTGTGAAAATGGAGCAGATTAGAGGAGAAATCAGAGGAGTAATGGAAGAGAAGGTTAAAGAGATCATTGCAGATGTAGACAAGAAATTAGGAAAAGTACAGGAGGAGTTAGAAATTAGAATCAGTACACAGGCTGAAAATTTAAAACAACTAGTGCAACTGGAAACACAGCAGGTCAAAAAGCAATTGGGGGGAGAAATTGACAAAATTCAGGTAGCAACTAAAGAGGTTAAGGAACAGCTGGGGGGTAGAATTGAGAAAGTTCTCTCGCAAATATTTGCAGAAGTAAATGATTTAAGAGAGAGTAATAGAGAGAGCATTAGCAAGATTGAGGAGAAACAAGCAAAGCTATATGATAAAGTAGAAGAATCAGAAGGAAACATTAAATTAACAGTAAACAGTATTGAGAGGAAGGCTGAGGAGAAAATCGCAGAATTAGAATTAAAATTAAAAGCTAGGATCAGGCAAGAAAATAGTCAGAATAGGCCAGTTTTTGTGAATAGCACACACAGGGAGGTAGAACTGGGTAAGTTCAGCAATCGACAGGGGTGCCCAATGGAGTTCATGAACACTATAGAAAATAAATTCGGGGAGAGGTTGGAAAATGGTAGTATTGAGTGGTGCCAGGTAGTTGAAATTTTAGAACAAGTATTTGTGGGGGAAACGAGGAATTGGTTTGCTGTCTACAGAGACAAGTTTACTGATATTAATGATTTTAAAATGAAATTCTGTGAAAAGTTCTGGAATGAGGTTATTCAGTCGCAGCATCGTGAGGGAGTAGTGTGTGGTAAATACAACCCTAAAGGAAGCTCCACCATGACCGAATACTTTTTAGGGCAGGTATTAGTGTGTAAATATCTGGATGGCTTGAAGGAGGAAAGTGGTGTGGTAAGGTTGCTACTTAGGCACTTTCCCTATAGGATCAAGGAGGCTGCTTGTATCCAGAATGTAAAGACAATATCACAAGTAGAAAATTTGTTAAGCACATTTGATGCACTAGGGAGAGGGGGTTATGAGGACAATTTCAATCGGAACCAGGGTAATAATAATAATAGACCTAATGAAGCCAGGCATCAAGAAGTTCAAGGGAACGGTGGCGAAGGGGCCAACGCTCAAAATAGAAATAATAATAATCAGCTATATCAGAACAGAGGAAATGGCTATGGTAATCAGTATCAAGGGAGGAACAATGATTTCAGGGGAAATCAAGGGAGGAACAATGATTACAGGGGAAATCAAGGGAGAAATTATAATGACAATAATTACAACCAGAATAGGGGTCAAGGAAGAGGACAGCCTAGTGGTAGTAATATACAGCCAAACAATGACAACACAGCCCAGAACAACCAGACCAGTTTAGTAGTTAGTAGTACTACGGCTAGCTGTAGCGGTTCTTTAAACGCGAACCAGGCTGCGAAGTAAGGTCAGAATCTCAGTCTGTAGCATGCCCTGTCCATACAATTATACAGGAACCCTATGACCTAAATGTAAGAAATGAATTATTACATGAACTAAATGATGAAGGTATTATTCAGGAAGTGGTTAGTAAGAGCCCCATAGTTAAATTTAACGTGTCCGAGGCGTACACAGATGTTTTAATTGATAGTGGTTGTATGAAGAGTTGCATAAGTAGTGCATTTTATGATAAAATGAAAGGAACTGGAGTAAATTTTGAGGAGATGCCAATTAAAAGCACTTTTGTTATCACAGCTGTTGGGAAGAGGTCTAAAGTAATTTCTAAGCAAGTTTTAGTAGACATTAAAATTAATAATCATGTAGAGAAGCAGATTTGCCTTGTAATTCCAAATTTAGTATTCAGTGTTATCTTGGGTTCAGAGTGGCTAAGTAGAGTGTCTGGTAACTTATGTTATGATGTAGGGAGTTTGAAATTTAAATGGGGAGATTCTGAAGTAGAAGTAGCGTTCAATGACCAAATTCAGAGAAGTAGTGTTGTAGGTGTGATTTGTACTTTAAATGAGATATCGCCAGCCGTAGAGCGGGGTTCTCCATGTTTTGTGGGCAGTGTGATTACGAACGGAAGTCTAGAGGACTCGTTACGTGAGGCTGCATTTCAGGGAAATATAGAGGATGAACAGTGTGTTCGGCTCTATGATGTGTTATGGTGTAATAGGAGAGTGTTTGAGGATCGCATTGGTATGGCCAATTGCTATACACATTCATTGAACGTTATTGATAGGTCAGTATTCACATGACATAGATATCCTGTACCTTTCGCTTATCAGAGTGCAGTTGAGGCACAAATTAATCAGATGCTTGAAGATGGGATTATTGAGCACTCTAACAGTCCGTATGTTAATTCTTTGATAACGGTACCCAAGACCGACGGCACTGTTCGTATTTGTTTAGACGCTCGTTTGGTTAACAGTAGAATTAGTTCAGATCAGCTGAAATCTATGTCAATAGAAGAATTAATGCAAACATTTGAGGGGAAGAAGTATTTCACTTGTGTAGATTTGAGTTCCAGTTTTTGGCAAGTGCCACTTATGTACGAAGATAGACCATTTACAGCTTTTAGTCATAAATATAACCTTTATCAATTTTGTAGAACACCTTATGGGTTAAAGAGTAGTTCAGCAGCTTTAATTAGGGCTTTAAACATCGCATTAGGGGATGACACAGGAGACTTTGTAACCATTTACATAGATGATATGGTAATTAGTTCATGCAGTTTTGAGGAGCATCTACGTCATTTAGATATAGTTTTTCAGAAGTTAGATCAGGCAGGGCTCACTTTGAAGCTGTCTAAGTCGTCATTCTGTCAGTCAGAAGTGACATTTTTAGGTCATAGAGTGTCAAGTAGAGGTGTGACACCAGAGGAAAGTAGGGTTAGCAGGTGTGGACAGTAGCAACAGGGCATCGTTACAGACACTGAGTAATATGCTAGGTAGAGCAACGTGATGACGTTCATTTAAGGGAGCCACTTGCAAGGTTGGAAGCAGGTGACACAGAAACATTTATAGTTTCCAGACGTATTGGGAAAACAGCATTTGTGCTGGAGAATAGTGAGGGAAACAGATTATACGGAACGTATAATATACATAGTCTACGAAAATATGTGTCATAAAGTGAGTGTGTTTAGCTGGCGAGCCAGAATATCAAATGAGTAAGTGTGGTATTTGGTGCGTGGAGGATCTGGTCTTCAAGGCAGGCGTATCAGAAGTCACACAGGGGGGTAGTATGTAAGTAAATGAGAGTTTTTAAGGTACAGGGAAATATGACGGGATTGTCGGATGCTCTTGAGCACTAAAATGTCTCGATACACCAAGGCCAGAATTTGGTAGCGCTGGTGAATTCCCATTTGCCTCCAAGAGATGGGTGAGCGCTTGTACATGGTAATTTTGCTTAAGGCGTCCACGAGGCAAAAGATGGGCCATCAGAAGGCGAGACAGTCCTTCATGAAACTCATACATATCAGCACACGTGATTTCTGTTTACGGCCTCGCCATGTAAGATTTGTAAGTGTGTAATTTAAGGTAATTTGTACAATGGTATTATTTCTGTGTTGAGAACTAATATTAAGTAGAATATGGTTAACGGGAACTTAACAAGACAGGGCGATTACGGCACAGAAATATTTGGTGTTATATGTAATGCGCATTTACTGTTTTTTTTTCAGAAGTCAATCTTAATTTAATCTACTTTAAAGAGAGATTAAGTATTATGGTCACGAGGCGCTGCCACAATAGTGTGATCGTGTGCTCAGTGATAAGTGAGATTAAATTTCACCATAAGGAAGGAACCTCCAGTGAAATTAGGAAGTTCTATGGTGATATAAATATATCAGAACACCTTCAATGCGTGTGATATGACATCATAAATACATAGTGCTCACACATTAATTATGTCTATTTCTCCAACATAGAGAAATTTGAGAGGCGGAAATATCCGTGGAACACTATTCCATATGTAAAACATTGGACTGGTTGCAAAGTGCAATCCATAGTGACAACAAACTTTGACGCAAAGTGCGTGAAGAAAAAATATGAGTGTATATATCTGTAATTTAGGGTGATTTCGTTTATGTAATATGTATTTTGGATGGGGTTTATTAACGTGTCTGGGATAATCGGATAATGGACCGTCGTCACGGTAAATCATCCGATGATCCGAGGCGAATATGTAACGTGTTTTTCGAGGGGTTTTATGCAACTGGCATAAGTCAGTAGGAAGCCATTCTATATTTATTTACGCGGCAAATTGTTCAGCCAAGAGAATTTTTCATGGTAATTTATTATTATTATTAATTTATTATAATTATTATTAAGGTATTTTCGGAGCATTTTATAAAAATTATTAACATTCAGATAGGTTTTCTATGTCTTAGAAAACGCTATCAAGCAAATTATTACGAACGACAATATTATAGAAAATTATGTGATTACGGAATTTTACGGAGTTTTGTCAGTTAGGGTATTTGAGAGACATGACTCACTGGGAATTCGAATACAAGCTGATTCCTGTCGAGAAGTATTACGCAAGGCTGGGTCGCAAGGTCTAGAAAAGACGAATTGTTGGAACGGAAATCGACTTCTCCCTCTCGCGCGCCGAGTGTAATGAGGCAGAGGAGGGGAACTGGCGGCGTGCTCAGCCAATCAGTGAGGACGACGTAAGCTAGATGTCGGTACCATGGTGGGGGAGCCAACAGGTGCATATATCGTTCGACGCGCCGTGAAACGGGGACTATCTGGGTAGAACTTGCGGAGTACGGTTGGAAGTGCGTGTCGCTCCGATGTTCAGTGGAGTTGAAGACTAACTTTTGCAAAACTTAACCAGTGCGGTTGTACGAGTGTTTGGGTCCGAGGTACGGACCATAGAATTATCTAATCTACCAGAATATCATCAAATTCCGACGGAGATGACGACGTCCAGGAGACTGTGGGAAGCTCACGGCATCAGCAAGTACGAGGGAAATGCCTTGGCAATTTCCAATGGTAAGCGCAAATGACGCAGAAATACGCAATCTCTCATTTTTCTTTGTTTTACATTTCATATTTCAGTAACTTCATAGCTTGGAAATAAGAGTAAAATCAATTTATCAGACTCCGTTTTCACGTAATTTTCTATCGGTAATATTCAAATCACAACGCTCCAATTTAAATTTTGTACTTATTATTATTATTAATTTTGCTATACTTGTTTTATATAATAAATTCATTTCTTTTACAATGCAATCTTTGCTTTCAGTAGGTAGCATTAGATATAGACCAATTCCTTCTCCTGATACAATTGTTTGTTGGGTTAATGATCAAATCATACCACGATCTGAGTGAATAGTGTCTTGAAGGTGTTCTGCCAGAGCTAGACGTTGTTAAATACAAATTTAGATTTCAACATTGCATTGAGGTCTTGGCGCCCATTAAAACAACATAGCTTAGGCAAAGGTAAACAGTTACATTTATCACCCAACAGTTAGGGGCTAGCAAAACGTTTCATTTGTACGCTCAACGTGGAGCAAAGTAAATACCGTTTCACTTATCATCCCAGCCTAAGTATATAACGTTTCACAATAGTTTGCAAATAGCGGCCATGTATGTGTGCAAATCCATTCCCCAGATCAATTCAAACACGGTGAAACCGAATTGAATGTTTTTTTTTTTTACAGAGGTAGCACTAGCAAAGGGCACCTCATATTCATGTTTAATATCCCTATAGCACGTTGTATTTCAACAAGTTACTACAACCAACATTCAATTATACTCCTTGAAAGGGACAAAGAGTTATAACAATACCCATGCATTTAGGAGAAAGTAGGCTATAAGTTCTTTACTGAACATCTTGTTTATTTCCTTACTCCATGGGCTAATAGTCTAATTATCTTTTACCCACTCTTCAGTACCATAAGAATCATCACCCTCATTCTCATTGTTTGGATTGGAACATAGTTATACAGACCAATTTCCAGCCTTGGAGATCATTCTTTGTGGAATAGTGGAATAATATTCCCCCTCCTCCCCTCCAAATAGCAAATCACTGATCAAACTGTACTAACTTGAGTGTACCATACATGTATGCATCAATTACTTTATGTGATGCATTTTACTAATGTATAATAAGGTGTTGGAGAGGGTAAAATATAACACCAGAATACAGTCACTTACTGTTGAAAGAGGCAGTTTTATGCTGCCTTGGATATTTTCATGTCAGTTTTAGTGGCTGAATATTTAAGCTACGATAGGAAAAATGCCCCTTTATTTAGAATGAGGTAGGACGATAGGCCTTAATTGCAGACTTCTCTAACCTGTTAGTGCACACACAGGTTAGGCTTTGTTAATTTGATTCCTTTTCAAACGAACGCGGCGTTGTGGTAAACACACAAATTGTATGAAACGCAGTCTTTGTTTCTTCTAAAGCTGTTGATGAGATTTGGCCTAAACTCTCATGCAAAATGTTTTAAACTGTTCCCTTATGCATTGATAGACCTTAAGTTAATTTTATTCGTCACTTACTGGTAGGGCCTAGGGTACTTTATTTTCCGTAGTATTGATCATTCATACGGGACGTGATTCACAATATCCAGAGATGTTATATTTTCGTATTTTCACTTAATTAAGTTCAATATCTTAGGCCACATCTCTAAGACGTAATGTGCCTCTCGAACGAAATATTTTACAACTTTATTGGACAACTATGTTAAATTACTGTGGAAAATATACTTTTCTATGCTTTCTTGCCTCTGGACATCCATGCATGTACAGCTTTATACGATACAAATAGGAAATAATGACGGCTCAACGACGAAGCAAGCTACAAGGGAGCCATGTTGTATTGCTCCAGTTGCTTGGCAACGGAGCGGAAGTGATGTCGACTTCGGCAGCGTATAGTATGCTATAGCTTATCGTTGAAGTTAATCCTTGATGTTGAGAAATGTAATTTCTAAAACTTCTAATTATAATTCTAGGAAATTAACAGCAGTTTTTCTCCATAATACTAAGTTACAGGTATACTAGAGAGTAGGATTCCTTACGTATCTTTCCGATGTTATCGTAAACACGATGAGTTATATTTTGAAATATTGAACCAAAAGTAGTTGCAAATTTACTTTTCAACTTTTTTCAGGAATTAGTTTAGTCTGAACGATTCTTAATCACAATTAAGGTTAGTGTGAAGATGTTAATGAAACTAAATGATTGAATATACATGATCTAATGGAGCATAAGCAACAACTACGGCGGCGTGAAACCTTATTGTGTTATCGTTTCGAACTTCGCAACATAGGCAGTTTTATATAAGGGAGATCTGTAGGGAAATGGTAGAGCTTGGAGAATATAATCTTGATTTCTTTCTGCGTTATCACATTAAGCATAACATACTATTTTAAAGATTATATCGTGGTGTAGTAGCTAGCATTCTTGTCTGTCACCCAGGAGGCAAGACCTTAGAGAGTGGTGATGGGCCCTGGGGCTGGAGTTTCCTGGCCGCACCCCCCCCACCCCTCCCGCCCCTACCTCAATTGCCAAATTATGTAATATTAATGTATAATCCTCCTAAATTTGCAGAAACTGATAATAATTTTAGAAATTATTAATACTAATATTATTAGTAATAGAAGCCGCCGGTGTTAGAGGGTTGAACAGCCCCCCCCCCCCCATGCAAGATCTGGAAAATATTATTATTATTATTATATTAATAATAATAATAGTAATAAGACGGCCGAGGTGGGATTCAAACCCACGCTCTCTCAATACCAGCGAGGCACGAGGTATTTCGTTAGTACTCTCGGCCACCGAGGCCAGTTAATAATAATAATCATCATAATAATAATAATAAGAAGAAGAAGAGCCTCCAGTGTTAGAGGGCTGAACAGACGGGTCCACACCAGGCAAGATCCCGATGATTATAATAATAATAATTATTAGTATTTTAATAATAATAAAGACTAACCAAGATAATCTATATATATAAAACTCAATGTTGGTTTGTCTGTTATTTATACAGATCTACACCGTTTCACCGATCTAATAACTTGACGGACATATTGTCGCTAGGCGAAAACGACTAGCACTATATCATGATAGTCAACGCCGCACCATTGATGGACAGGTTGTCACTACAGTAGGCAACAACGATTTACTCTGTATCATGCTAGTCCGGTAAAATTTGCTAAAGGGCACACGAGAAAACTGACCGATTGACATCTCCTTGCTATCGTATGCACAGTAAATCAGCATATTAGCAAAATGTAATGTAATGCTATCCTGTCAGAGAAACATAGTGGCAAACATTCCTACATTCTCCTATCACTATTTTGTAGTTTTCATGTGTAGACAGTTGTTATTTCATTTGCGGGGCTTAGACAATCGTGGTCATGTTGCCCCGTGTACATAGGTGTGTGTGTAGAATGTTTGTGATAACCTGCGTTATTGTGATTGTTGTACTAGCACGTGTAAATTGGAGATAGGATATGGTATTTGAAGCAATTTTTCAGTGTTGCTCAAGGATTTATTGGACTGTAGCATTCTCTTTCCTATCGTATCCACAGTTAATATTTCATTTGCAGGGCTTAGACATCGTAGTCATGTTGCCCCGTATACATTGGTGTGTGTGTAGAATTATTGTGATAACCTGCGTTATTGTGGTTGTTGCACTAGCATGTGTAAATCATATCTTATACTGTATATAAAAGTGAAAGTCTGTATGTATGTATGTATGTAAGTGGGTGGGTGGGTGGGTGGGTTGGTTCCGTATACAAATCTACACCGTTCCACCAATCTCAACCAAATTTTGCATACACATAGTTTAGGACCCAGAAGGAACTGCTGGCTACATGAATTTTCGATAGTCTTTCTCATTCTTCTGATTTCGGCCCTTTTGCACTCAAGCACAGGCTAATCAAATCATAAAATATACTCATGAAGGAATGGCAAGGCAGATAGTTTCCATGGCAACATAGCTCAAGTCGAGACACGGCCGACTGGATACAAGTTGCGCTCTGCACTACCGGTATAGAAAATGAGGATCTTTACTTGAAATCCCGTTAGTTACTCAATTGCTCACACAGCACTGTCAACCGAGTTTAGCTTAAGAAAGACTTGACACTATCTATAATATATCTGTCAAATACCACTCACTCACTCACTCATTCATTCATCGCGAAATCTCAGAAACCACCGAACGGATTGAAATGAAATTTGGCATGCAGCTTCCTCAAGGGCAGCAAATGCCCACTATGAGAGGATTTGTGGATATTCAAGTTCTTAAGGGGTGTTAAGGGGGCAGGCCTGCATTTCATTGAATAGCAATATCTCCCGATTGGTTTCATTGGGGGATGTGATACTCGGCATATAAACTCATCATTAAAAATAAGAAGACATGTGTCTGAGGGTTTTTCGATGTGGTGTATATTATGAGGTGAAAGGGGTGAAAAGTGGGGATTGAAAGATTCCTAACGGAGCGTGTATCTCTTAAACGACATAGGCGATGAGTTTGAAACTCAGCGAAAAAAATCAACATAAAAAAGAAGTAAATATGTGTTTGACATTTTTTTTTTCATAAATCCAATTTAAGGGGCCCATGGGGAGGAGTGAAATTCGGGGGAAAATAAAACAGGAAAGAAAGTGTCCTAACTGATTGACTGACTCACTCACTCATCAAACTCAGGGGGAAAAACTGCTTTAAAGTAAGTAAATAGCTGTTCGACAGTTTTTTTCATAAATCAAATTCAAGGGGTTCATCGGGAGGGGTGAAATTCTGAAGAAAAAAAATTGAAAGAAAATGTCCTGACTCATTCACTCACTCATCATCGCCCAGCCAAAAATTTTGAAGTTGGAAACATGGCATTTCGGGGATATGTTCGTTGTATGTCAAAACCGTACACTAAGGGAGGATTTTTGGATATTCAGGTTCTAAAGGGGTCTTAAGGGGGTTAAACCTGCATTTCACGGAATAACAATATCTCACGAGTGGTTTCATTTGTGGATGTGATACTCAACATATAAATTAATCATTAAAAATAAGCAGACATGTGTCTAAGGGTTTTTCTATGTGTTTTATTATTATGAGGTGAAAGGGGTGAAAAGTGGGGGGGTTGAAGGATTCCAAACGGAGCGTGTAGGCCCATCTCTTAAACGACAGAGGCGAGAAATTAGAAACTCAGCGGAAAAAATCAGCTTAAAAAGTAAGTAAATCGGTGTTCGACCGTTTTTTCATAAATTAATTTAAGGGGCCAATGGAGTGGGGTGAAATTATGGGGGGAGGGGGGGGGAAAGGAGAGAAAGTGTCCTAACTGACTAACTCACTCATCAAAGTCAGGGGAAAAAGACAGCTTAAAAATAAGTTAATAGGTGTTCAAGCGTTTTTTCATCAATCCAATTTAAGGGGCCCATGGGGAGGGATGAAATTCTGGTAAAAATAATTGAAAGAAAATGTCCTGTCTGACTCACTCACTCATCACGCACAGCGAAAACTATTAAAGTTGGAAACATGGAATTTTGGGAATATGTTCGCTGTATGTCGAAATCGTCAACTAAGGAATGATTTTTGTTTATTCGGGTTTTAAAGAGGTGTTAAGGGGGGTAAACGTGCATTTCATTGAATAACGATATCTCATGAGTTGTTTGTTTGGGGATGTGATATTCGGTATATAAACTAATCATTAAAAATAATCAGATATTTGTCTAAGGTTTTATCGATGTGGTGTATATTATGAAGTGAAAGGGGTGAAAATTGGGGGTTGAGGGATTCTTAATGGAGCGTGTATCTCTGAAACGACATTGGCGAGAAGTTTGAAATTCGGAGGGAAAAAACAGCTTAAAATACAAGTAAATAGGTGTTCGACCGTTTTTCCATAAATCCAATTTAAGGGACCCTTGGAGAGGGGTGAAATTCTGGGTGGAAAAACAGGAAAGAAAGTGTCCTAGCTGATTGACTCACTCACTCATCAAACTCAGGGGGAAAGCAGCTTTAAATAAGTAAATAGGTGTTTGACCGTTTGTTTCTTAAATCCAATTTAAGGGGTTCATGGGGAGGGGTGAAATTATCAAAAATAAATGAAAGAAAATGTCCTGACTGACTCACTCACTCATCATCGCCCAGCCAAAATTATGAAATTTTGGGGATATGTTCGTTGTATGTCGAAAACAACCACTAAGGAAAGAGTTTTGGATATTCAGGTTCTAAAGAGGTGTTAAGGGGGTAAACGTGCATTTCATTGAATAACAATATTTCACGAGTGGTTTCATTTGGGGATGTGATACTTGGCATATATACTAATCATTAAAAATAAGCTGACACATGTCAAATGGTTTTTCGATGTAGTGTATATTATGAGGTGAAAGGGATGAAAAGTGGGGTTGAAAGATTCCTAACGGAGCGTGTACCTCTTAAACGTCATAGACGAGGAGTTTGAAACTCGGAGGAAATCAATCAGCTTATAAATAAATAAATAAATAAATAAATAAATAAAATAAAATAAATAGGTGTTCGACAGTTTTTTCATAAATGCAATTTAAGGGGCCTATGGGCAGGGGTGAAATTCTGGAAGAAAAACGTCCACTAAGGAAGGAATTTTGGATGTTCACTCTCATCGACCAACCAAAACTATTAAAGTTAGAAGAATGATATTTTGGGGATATGTTTGTTGTGTGTCGAAAACGTCTACTAAGGAGGGATTTTTCGATATTCAGGTTATAAAGGGGTGTTAACGGGGTTAAACATGCATTTCATTGAATAACAATATGACACGACTATGACGCGAGCGATGCGAGGCTAAAAATGAGATGGTGTGTGTGTGTGTATTACTCAATCACGCAAGTACCACTGGTCCGATTTACAAGAATTTTACATGGAAGTAGCTGATTTACCTGGTTAACTTATAGGTTACTTTTGATTTCAATACTTTGCACTATTTAAAGATGGCGACCATTTTAGTCACGTCAATACACCCTTTGGTTTCAACTTTCATATTTCCATTTCAAATAAAAAGAGAACGCTAAGAAATAGCAAACTTTTGATGGCATATACGAGGTTTAAAATAACATTTTCTATCTGAAAGGTATCTCCAACGGTTAGCGAGTAACACCTAAATTTGTGCTATAAAACACGGTCAACGCCGAGCTGTGTAGTTGGACAAAATGTTCCATCCTTAATCTCCCTCTGCGCAGCACCTCGCCTATCCCCTGTTTTAACTGTCACCTTCACATTTTAATTTATTTATGACGCGTAGCGAAGCACGGGTACTTCAGCTAGTATTATATAAAACTCAATGTTGGTTTGTCTGTCTGTCTATTATTTATACAAATCTACACCGTTTCACCGATCTGAACCAAAATTTGTATACTTCCCCTTAGGAACCCGGCGAAAACACTGTCTACTTAAAATTTCGAAAAGACCACCCCATTCCCTGCATTTAGGCCCTTTTGCACAAATCTACACCGTTCCACCGATCTGAACCAAAATTTGTATACTTACCATTTGGAACCCTGCGAGTAAGACTGTCTACGTGAAATTTTGGACAGACCACTCCATTCCCTGCATTTAGGCCCTTTGGCACAAATCTACACCGTTTCACCTATTCCAACCAAATTTTGAATACTTACCCTTTGGAACCCTGCGAGTAACACTGTCTACTATACCCGGATCGTTCACACGTCCGTGACATTGTTGACATTCTTATTTTGGAAAGAGGAGTTGTTAGTTGAGGAGGTTAAAGGAATGGATGATTTGAATAAACGCGCGGAGGAGACTCAAGAGTGCTGAGGGAACCATACATCGCAGGGGCGAGTGACGCGAGATTATGACGTGGAGCCTCAATACGTCATGAGAAATAATTTTTTAGAATTACCTTAAGGAGAAGAGATGGACGCTGGGAAATTAGCACACTTTTCTGGCTATAACAAGAGGAGGATTTTGAGCTATCAAGCATTAAAATCGGTCCAGTAGAAGCCGAGATACGAGATGGAATGTTCTCGAACAATGTCTCGCTGAACTATAAAAGGCCACGTTGCTGAGCAGAGAGTCATCATATCTTCAAAGCATTTGCTTATGTTCGGATCTACGCTACGTGAAAGTGACAGTATACACGCCGAGATTCTGACGGTCGGAGGACTTAGTCGCCGTACCAGTGGTCAGCAAGACTTAGTTTTTGTTCAAGTGAACGAACTTTAACTTTTGGCAGCGAATGGACTTAGAATACTCACTGACTTTCAGGTCACTTATTCTATAGTCAGGTGATGGTAGTGTCGAAACCATTCACAGAAGTTAGCCTACAGAACGATGTATTTCTTGTGGTGACTTTACATCAGGCACTTCGAATTCATCAGGAGAAGTTTATTTCATTTTGTTCGTTTCTGCAGCTAATAGGTGTTCCTATCTAGCGTGCAAACGAAACCGCATTATTGGAACATGAGATTTATTCTCGAATCTACAGGAGTACTGTACCAGTCTATGACTGAGCAACTTTTTGTCATGTTACACGGTACTAGTGATAACGGGAGTTATTTCGAACGGATGACTGCAAACATCATCATGCGCCGCTAAAACTACTCGTAGGACTGGAAGGACATGGAGACGAACGAGGTATTTGGATACGGCAGATGGCCATGGGAAGACACTGTGGGAATAGTATACACCGCAGGACACACCCGTCATCTACATCAAGAATGAAGTAAGACAACCATTTCATGTACTATCCACTAACCAGTAGTATTAGAGAATTCCATATTATTGAACAGTCACGATCAGAAATCAACACACATTTTTCACCATAGCTAGCTAGACATTAGCTAGATCTTCGATTGTATTTGTCTGGATGACAAATGGAACTGCTGTCTGACAATTTATTTTTCGATCTTAGATTTTTGTTAGGACAGGCATTAGTTCATGTTTCGACATGAAATATTTCGATTATTCCAAGGGATATACATATTTTTCGTTAATTCTGATTATGAGAACAGAAGTAATTGAGGCTTGGATTATTTAAATAATTTGATTTATTTAATAATAATAATAATAATAATATAATAATAATAGAGTGTGAAGTTAATAATAATATAATAATAATAATCAAGTGTGAAGTGAATAAGTTAATGAAAATGAAAATCCACAGCCTGCTTCCAGTCTCCGACCGGGTCAGGAATGGAATGAATGAAGTCCCCATCTAGCGGCGAGGATATGAACTGTGCCGGCTGCCGAGGCCTGACGCACTCCTCTGGGGCATTGATTAAATGAATGTCAGATGAAATGAAATGATAGTGGAGAGTGTTGCTGGAATGAAATGTTGACAGGGAAAACCGGAGTACCCGGAGAAAAACCTGTCTGCCTCCGTTCTGTCCAGCACAGATCTCACATGGAGTGACCGGGATTTGAACCACGGACCCAGCGGTGAGAGGCCGGCGTGCTGCCGCCTAAGCCACGAAGGCTTACGAATAAGTTAATAATATTTATAAATAATAACAACTCTATTTAAAGTTATAAATAATTAGGGAGTGATAATACCGAACATTAGGAATTAAATTAAATTTTGTTTATTGTGATTAAATAATTAATGCATTAAATAAAAATTAATAGGAGACGTTGATGATAATAATTCACAGATGAGACTTAAATATTTATTTATTTAAAATAATAGGGCGTTAATAATCATTTGACATTGATGATGCTTAAATATTTTTTGTGGTGATAATAATTTGTGGATGAATTTAATTAGTTGGAAGGAATTAAATTAAATAACTTTGTTTGGAAGTTTAAATAAATTTAAATGAGTTTATGGATGAAGAGAATGAAGTATTAGATTTTTGAGCTCAGTTTTTTTTTTCAAAAGCACTTAAAAGAAAAAAAAGAAAGAAAATATTCAGATAAAAAAGAAGGGTACGGCAGGTATTTAATGTATCAAATAGGGAGTATTTATGTAAATGGGAGGCAAGGAGATATTGACCAGAATTTATTTAATTGGTAAAATAATACTGAAGAACCACAGTCTAGTAAGTGGGACCGCCCCATATTCTTGTCAGATTTCACTATTCTGTTAATCCAAATATTAAATAATTTTTTTTCTGGATCAACTCAAAATTCAAATGGAATGCCTAAATAAATAATTGAAGAACTTGAATTTAGATTTGTTGAACCTGACCGAGGAGAAAAAAAATAAGATGAAAAGTGCAAATGAATTAAAATAAATAATTAATGATTTTTATTTTTGAATAACAATAATAATAACATTGGAAATGAGCAAATAAAATATTCATCATGTGTGAGGTTGAGAAAACGTGTTATAAATAAAGTGAAGGGAAAGTTTAAAAATTAATTAATTAATAATAATAATAAACATTTTTTTTGAGATTATACGAAAAGTTTGGTGATAGAAAAATTTTTTAACATAAAAATTTGGTGAAGAGTTACATGATTTAATCCGCTGATGGTGGGTAGAAATAACAACATTGTTTGCAACAATTTTTGTGTAATGTTCATAACATATGAGAATAATTTAAAATCGCTTATGACATTTAAACAAATAAAAGTGATAAAAGAAGAAAGTTGAATTTTCAAAATATTATGAAAGTTTTTGAACAAATTTTGTTTTTTTGAATTTGAAAATCTTTATGAACAATTATCAACATTCGACCTTATGTCAGTCGAGTATTGATATTGTTATGAAACAACGAATCAGTGATATGATAATTTTCCAAATAAGTTAAATTTTGGAACAACACCGAATGAATCAAGTGGCTATTTATTTTGAGAAATTTTTGCTACGAATATTTGATGAAATCAAATTGCAATCTTTGTAGAGTGAACTACGAACGTGTAAATAGTAGGGATCACTCAGAACTCTCTATTGAACAGTGATTACAGAGTGTAAATATTCTTTTTTGAATTCTTTTTTGGATATCAGAATGGACTAATTATTTTTTTCTGATTATCACATCTACGACAATTCTAATAATATTATAGGGACCGTTGATTTCTTATGTGTGATGTGTTTTTATCTTTGATGAGGGTTTTTACCAGTTGAATCATATTTTTTTATTTATACATAAATTGAGAATTTTAAGGAATGTGCTAGTTCAAAAATAATTTCTCACCTTACCTTACTTGTGAATTACCGAGATCAGGGATGCCAGAATAGACCCAAGTATTCACCTAGATAGACCCTGAGATATATTTTCTCGTGCTGATCTGATTTCGGTATTTTACAAAATGCGTGTGCGTGTGTGCGTGTGTGTGCGTGTGCGTGTGCGTGTGTGTGTCTAAAAATTGTCAATTTTATTTTTATTTGTTAGTAGAACTCAATGACAATAAGTTCCCAACGTTTCAATGATGAAATCGCATCCGAAGTGCCTGAAAAATAATTAAATATGTGGCGCAACATTCCAACCGCGCCCACTTTTTGAAGCAACTTGTCATACTATCACGATGAACAACGATTCCATGGATTACTTTCAAGTACATTTTCGCGGGATACATCTAGATTGCTGTGATATATATTCATTGGTTCTATAGACCATCTCTGCTACTCTGTTCCGTATCCTGAAAACAATGACAATCCAGCTGCACGGTTTATAAAGAAGCAATTCATTGTTGTTTTGCCTTGTGGTACTGACGTTCAATGTTGGAGGATGGAAAGGACATTGGAGGACATAACAGACTCACAAAGAAGATGATAGACACTCTTCAAGTGTATTATGACAAGGCAATTAGACAGAACTTATCCAGTGTAAGTGAAATGAAAAGTGCTGTATGGGCTACATATTTCCACATGGTGTCAACAGATGAACATCCCATTCATCATCTGTGTCACATTAGCTGTTGTAAATATCTACAGGCTCGGAGGGATAACATCCCTTACTTTCACAAGGAGGGGCTTCCAAATTGTAACCTATTCTAGATGTTGTCAAGCCCACATACAGGTTTCTGGCTGAACCTCACCTTCTCAAAAAGTGTATTCATGGCAAAACCCAGAATCCAAACGGGTCTCTAAATTCACTCAAATGGAACCAATGCCCTAAAATGACATTTTCATCTGCTACAGTTGTCAGAATTGCTACTTATGATACAGTCATTGTATTCAATGATGGGAATGTAGGGAGGATGAAGGTATTAGAGAAAATGGGCTTCAAGATAGGAGGTTTCACTCAAGACATCTTGAGAAAAATAGATTTACAGCGCCTCTATGCGGCTGAAAAGTCAGTTGAACACCTGGTTAAGGAAAGGAGGCAGAACACAAGAAGCCAAAAGAGAAGCCTTGAAGGGAAAGATTACCCTGAGTACAGTTCTGGGGCCTTTTAAAGAGGTAACAGAAGAAAAAACGTTATGTCAAACTTTAAATTGCTTTTCCTGAAAATTATATTTTTCAATGTTTATGTACCTTTTCCTCAGGATCTAAAAAGGCTAGAATTATGAAATTTTGTACTTTTATTTCTATAAATATAATGCATGTTCTCTCATGAGAGAATTTTAAAATTTTGTGTATAAGCTGAGATATGGGGCATAGTGCTTGGAATTTTGGGTGGATTTTATATTATACGCAAAGAAATAAAATTAAAAAATTATTAAAATTCTCGTATTAGATATATCCAAAAAAGCTCATGAGAGAACCTTACTATATGCAAAGAGATTAAATACAGAAAGTTTTGTAGAAATCTGATGAATAGTTTCTGAAAAAAGGAACATTTATGATTTTTTGGAAATACAATTTTAAATTCTCTTAAAAATAGTTAATGTTGAAAATATAACCCAGGAACTTCACAGTATATTCACTAACTTAATATAAAGCATGGTACAAAATTTCATTGTCATATCTTCAAAATTGTGGGTTTGGTGTATCTTTTAAATAGTGTGTGTTTTTCATGAACGTCCCCCCCCCCCCCCCCCCCCACCCTTAAGGAACTTTGGCACAAATCTAAACCGTTTCACCGATCTGTACCAAAAATTGTATACTTGCCCTTTGGAACTCGGCGAGTAACACTGTCTACACTAAATTTTGAACAGGCCACTCCATTTCCTGCATTTAGGCCCTTTGGCACAAATCTAAACCGTTTCACCTAATTACAACGAATTTTACATACCGTTTGAAACCCTGCTGGTAACAATGTCCATTTGATATTTTGGACAACCCTCTCCATTCTCTATATTTAGAATAACAGACAAAAGGAACTTGAGAAACACATTTGAAGGCCCTAGACCCATTCATGTACGTAGTAGTGTAACTGTAAGAATATTTTAATAAGTCTATTGTTGACTGACAAAGCGGGCTGCATCACGCCACCCCTACCCGTGTTCTGGTGCAGAATTGCGAAAATAGTGTTGCATCTTACGCTGCTTATAAATTGCACTCACGGGGAGTAGTTAGTACAAAAAGATTTCTTAGGCCCCTGAAAAAAGTTATCATCATGTAAAATATTATGCCTCTATTAGTGCGATGGTTTTGGTGCAGTACATTGAGGTTACCAGCTGAAATAAGCGTTGGTGCTTTCAAATTTACTTTCATTTATTCCGATCCTTATCCACTGTTGTTACCTCAGGAGCTCGGGACAGTCAATGTTTTCCAAAGTGCTCTGATTATTTTCCTACAGCGCTATGCGACAATAGACGACACTATTGGTCTCTACTTTTCTAACAGCCAATGAGATATAGGCCCAAGCAGGTGTCTTTTATTTCACTTCCTCCTCTTTCTAATCATATTTTTCCATTCGTTTGTAAATAAAATTGTGTCAGTACTGTAGTTGGTAAATAGCCGTTTCCCTGTTCATTATTATCATTATCATTACGGGAAAATGACGTGAATGTTTGTCCATTATACCGTACTACGTATCACCCCCACCACCACCACCACAAAAAGTTATATTTTTACATTTGTTTTTTCTGTTAGTTTATGTATACTGTAATGTGCCAGTTCTGTAGTAGTATTCATTATCATCCATAAAACATATAAATCCACCGGGCGGAGCCGGGCACTACTGCTAGTATAAAATATAGACTACATAATAACATAATAATGGAGCTTAACATTGAAACAAAAGCGCACGTGTTCGAACCAACTTGTTTACCGAGTTCGGAGATAGCTTGGGACCCATGGTCTTGTGCTGTAACTTAGAAAGTGTAGCTACTGCGGTCGGTCACTGCGCATCCTTATAAACGCCTGTAAAACACGTTTCTCCATGCGAGGTCTAGTTCCCGTGTGTTTTGAAACTCATTACCGCATTTCAAAGTAGTTGTTGTTGCGAGTAGTGTATTTGTAACAGTTCAGATACCTCCTCCTCCTCACCCTCCTCACAAGATGGCGGCGGTGCGATATCTCTCGAACGCATGGTTGGATTTTGACGAATGAGGTGCCATTGAACTCGGGCTGACACTCCCTTTCCAATGGACAACATATTTCAACCCCAAAAATAAAATCTACCCTACTAGGGGGTGAAAATGTATTTTTTTTTAGAGAATCTCTCTTCCCAATTGCAACATGTGAGAGTTTGAATGCCAATACGGAATGAAACGTTGTTCTACATAAAGTGCATGTGTACGGTGGATAGCCACTATGAATTAACATGCTTGTTTTTTGTTTTTTACGCATGCCCACTCATGGCTTTTGAAGAGGGTGGGGGAGTGGTTCCCTGTGGACGAGTCCTTGTTGACAAGTCATTGTTGACGGGTCCCTGTGGACTGGTCATTGTTGACGAGTCCTTGTGGACGAGTCCTTATCCCTTTGGACTGATCCCTTTGGCCTGGTCCCTATGGACTGGCTCATGAATTTATTTAAATTATGTCAAAGGGTCTAACTACATTTGTGTGTGTTGAACTGACGTTGTTCACCAACCCCCCACTAGTATAATGTGATAACGATATGAAAGTAAAGTGATGAAATACATGTGAACACGTGTGAGAAGACCTTATTACTGTCCTCCTTGTGAAACAAGTCACATCCTGTTTTGGTTCATATGTGAGAAAATGCGAGTTCATGTGTAATATGATCTACCACACAGGTGTTCACGCGCACGATAAGAGCAAACAAGTCACAACCTGTTTTGACAGTGGTGGGAGGTGAAGGGGGGGGGGGGGGGGTTAGTGTAAGAGAGAACACAGATGAAGAGAGAAAGAAATATGTATTGCTCATAATACATGTAGAGCTGAGGACTGTACATAGGACTGTAGGTTAAGTACAACATGAGTGAATAAATAAATACAAGGCACACATGTTCACACAACATGTAATTTATTAATCCAAGAATTAAAGGCTGAGCTAAATCCCAACCATTTTACATATAGTTTATTTCCTTTTTGTTTCAACACTTTTTCCACAAGGTAATGTTTAGGAAACGCTGTCTTTTGAAGTTCTTGAAGATAAAACCTGCCTTTTATGGGTTGATGGTTGAGGTCCTCGAGTAAATAGGTGACTGGACTGTTCAGGTTGACTTTACGAATTCGAAATAGTTCAGTCCCCCAATTTGGTGTGTAGCCCTTGTCGAAGACTGACTTGAATTTGCTCACACAAACATGGTCCCCAATGTTAAGGCGATGACGTTTAGGGTCTGCTGTTTTTATGGGGTTAAACAGTTTATCCAATCGCTGAATATTTTTGGTCACGAGGCGTGGCTTGGTCCCAATGGTTCTGTGTTTGGTGTTGTTGTAACGTGACACTAGCTCAGGTAACAAGTCCAACCAGCGATAAGTGCCCTGAGCGGTAAATGCTTTCCACATATGTGTTTTCAATGTTCGGTTGAACCGCTCGACCACGCTGGATTTGAGATTGCTGTACGTGGTGTAATGGTGAATATCCTTAGATTTGAGTACTGGAGAAATCCTGGTTGAAAAATTATTTTCCCTGGTCGGTTTGTAGCAGCTGAGGTTGACGTTTGGAGTGTTGAATAATATGTTGAAAGGCTTTGGTAACTAGTGGACTAGACTTGCGATGCACAGGTTCAACAAACGCCATTTTGGAATAAACATCAATGACCGTCAACATATAGCGTACACCATCGTTAACGCTAGCATAGGGAATCATTTCAACCAAGTCTGCTTGTCAAAGTTCATCCACACCCTGTGAAATCACCTTGAGTCGCTGATGGTGACGTCTAGCTGGACGACGCAACTCGTGAGCAATACACATTTTAATGGGTGAGGGTTTAAACAATAATTTTGGCATTTCGAAGTTCATCCTCAATTTCTTGAATTTCCCAATCGTGACCAGTATGGCCGGCTTGACGTGAAGCATGCAACAGCTGTAGTCGTTGGACGAGTTTATTTGGATTGTGCCAGTAGGTAACATCCACAAGGGGATTTAATGGTTTAAATGTCACCCCTGAAGCGGACACTTTACGACGACCACTTTGACTAGTGGGGAACATTTTTGCAATGATGGTTTTATATTTTTGAGATATATTGGCATTCACTTGTTGAGTGGGATCATACTGTCTTTTGTGGGCATGGGTATCCAATAAAATGGATTTATATTTACCAAGGTCCTCTGGCGTATAATCTTGGGATGAGGGAGTCCGAGAGAATAGTAGCTTTAACAGTCCTGGTGTTAATTTATAGTTGATCTTTTTAATGACAGCTTTAGTACGACTAAATTTAATCGATGAATCACCAATTTTAAAACTATCATCCTCATAGCGAACACCATACGTGGTATCTGTGTTTCCAATAAATAGATTGGTGAAATAGGGTTCCAGTGTTGATCCATAATATTTTATTAAAATGTTTTTCAGTTGAGCTTGATGTTGAGGGGTGGCCAAGAGTTGTGAAAATGGAGACGATCTGGAAGGGCAAGGTGTTTCGACCATGGCCAAGGATTTCCTTTTTCTTAAAAACTCTGCAAGGGGTGATGCCTTTTTTTGAGGCGTAAACACTTGTTCCTCATTATCCTCAACCTCGCTAACACTAGTTAAATCTTCCTGTTCCTCTTCCTCTTCCTCAGGGTCCTCATGGTGCGTCTGAGTGGCTTGTGAAACGGTAGGTAGCGTTTCAGATGGCTTGAAAGAGGGTTTCAACATAGCTTTTAGCGGAGGTGCTAAATGTTGTTGAATAAACAAAGCATGATCCGCACGCGATCGTTTCAATTGACGAAACTTTTGGCGAATAGTATTTTTTGCTCTAATAATATGATTTTTCAATTGACTCTCTGCTAACGCCATGGTGTCGTGACAAATGACTTGAGAGGGAATTATACAGTGCCTTAAATAGCAATAAAATGATCAAACCCTAAGCGATACCGCCCTTGGTTGAGTTCACTTTGTTTGTCAATCACTAAACAGGCATGACGTTGTGTGTTCCAGCACTTGCCACACAATTCTGTAAACATTTGAAAGGTCATATCCGGATTCACATGTTCATTATAAATGTAACGACTGTTCCTCTCGTCCTGGCGAAATATAACAATGACATTGGCATTGTCACGAATCAACTGTTTGGACATTTTAGAATACGTTTGTCCAAGATAAAAGCAATCGATATGTTTGTGTTGACCCATGCTGAAATAGCTTTGAATGATACCTTGTCGTTCAGTGGATACATCATCGAAAATCATGAGTGAATCAGGCTTTACCTCATTTGGTGAAATAATATTTTCTTGCGTGGAAAATGTAAAATACCCCATATTCTCATTTTGTAATCCAGACATGACTTGATCCAGAAACACGTAGAGGGGTTGGTAGAGAGATTTTGCGAAAATATAAATATTTTGAAAACACAGACCATTGGGTGCTGTAATAAGTGTCAGCAAAAGATTGGTCTTTCCACAGCCGGAAGGTCCCACAATGATGCAGCGAATGGAAGATGGAAACAGTGAACCATGACGTTGTTCACGTGATGTAGGGCAGAGATGGGAAACCATGTCCCTCACGAGGAATGACTCTTGCTGCTTAATTATCTTCATTTCAACTAAGGCTTAGAGAGGCTAGCAGGCTGTCTATATACATCGCACCGAGCCTTGTCATAGAAACAGTAGACTCGTACTACAGGTTGACGATGGATGTCTTTGGACGTGCGTTGATGGTCAATGCTAGGTCTGTTCCCATACATGATTCTAAACAAGAAACAGATCCTGCTAATAAACACTATGTGGATAGGTCTGTAGTGCCACGCACAAAACAGGGAGATTATGACTTTAAAGGAAAGCGGTTAACCCATGTAAAACATCCTCAAGTGTCTACAGACGTTACTACAAAAAATATGTGGATAACAAGGTGTATGAGTTTTATAATAAAGTGCCTCAGCTTACAGTGGATGGCTATAGCGCTAATCATCACCGCATTATTCACGTGGAAGACCCACAAGAAGATGATGATGTCTGTACCAAGCGATACGTGACCTATGAAATGAAAAGGCTTTGTAAATTTATCCCATCTGTATTTTTAGTGTATCTGCCAAATGTAAAATCTGTGAATGAGAGAAACCATATACCGCTAGTTCATGACCAGCACTTGACCTATGTGCTTGCTTTGGGTTTAAGCCACTATCGATTACACTATGATGGAACCATTCACATCAAATACGCCATACCTGATGAGAACCATTTAGAAATAGAGATAAATGGTCATAGGATGTTGGTCCATAACCATGAAATGGTCAATGCAGGAGACGAATTATCCTTTCATCTCATGTTGACATGGGATGAAAAGCAAGCTGGAAAAACCATAAATGATTTCCCACTTTTTGTAGAATTGGAATATACAACCATGAAATAACAATCTGACGTTAGTTGAGACTTAAACTTTCTTGTGAAAGGTTGTTGGTCATTATCATCATGGTGAAACAAAGATATGTGGTGAGAAAGACTAAAAATATGACCCTGTCCTTGGCAAAGCCTGGGCTTAAGACATTCGTGGACAAGCCCTTGCGAAAGAAAAAAAAGAAAAAATAATGTGTTGACCATAAAGAAAGCTCTTCGAGTAGCACAAAGACATGTTATTCCAAAACGTCAACGACAGAGTTCAAAACAAGGGCGAGTGATTCCCGTTCCCAAACGAGCGGGATTTTTACCTGCATTATTCGCTGGTCTGGCTGCTCTAGGTTCAATTTTAGGTGGCGCCAGTGCAGTGGCAAAAACTATTAAAGCCGTGCAACAGGGTAAGCAACAACTCAAAGAAAGTCAGCGACACAATGAAATAATGGAGGCCATTGCTATGGGGGCTAGAAATGTCAATTTGAAGCCAGCCTTTTATCAACAAGGATTTAGAATTTCACCTTTTCGAAATAAAATAAAACATCTTTAACCTCAGCCATAGCAAGACATGCCCTGACGCATCAGCAAGTGGAAAGCTATGCTAAACAACTGAAGCTTTCTCATTTTCGAGGTGTGTTTATGCGAAACCAATTACCCTCACAACCCTGGAAACATGAATGTGCTGTTGTCAATTTGGATGATCACCGAGGACCTGGAACACATTATGTAGCTTATGTCAAAGAGGGATCCACTGTATGGTACTTTGACAGTTTTGGGAATTTGCCCCCGCCCATGGAACTAGTGGCCTATTTTAGAAACAGGATCAAGATATATTATAATGTGAAACGTGAGCAAACGTTTAACAGTCAACAGTGTGGACGTTTGTGTTTATTTTTTTTTATAAGACGCAACATAAGCAAAAACGTCAACAGTATGTCGGTGGAAAGTAAGACGTTTACACTGCATGGACGTGGACCTGAAGTGAGCCTAGACTATTACCCACCTATCGAATTGAGTGAAAAACCCTATGGTTTAGGACTTGTTTCTCTTGAAACGTACAATCGAATATACAACATACGTGAAAATGTGAACAACAAGTTTTACTATGATGATTCTGTGCTCACCCTGAACTCTGGTGGATACACGATAGATGACATTTATGAACACATTTATGTGGTGTTGATCAATGAATATGGTTTAAAGTCATTTCTCGATGGAACGCGCAAGTTTGAACTTGTAGGAAATACCAACACTCATCGCTGCAGTATTTTTTCAACATTCAAAATTGACTTTAAAACACACCCCGATTCCATTGGTCCATTACTAGGATCTAAACCACGCGTGTTAGAGCCCAACAAAAAACATGAATCAGACCATGAAGTGAAATTCATTGAGGACCATCATGTGTCGGTGACGTGTAATATTATTAGTCAAGTGTACACCAATCAAGAACCTTCGCATTCGCTTTATGACTTTATTGTAACATCGCCCAATGGCTATATTATTCGTGAAAACCCTCCAGTGGTGCTTTTTCATTCTGTGGCTGCCGATGGTATTAGTAATATAACATTAAGACTGATCAATAGAGAGCAACAACTCATTGATCTAGATTCTACCACACCAGTGACTTACAAGTTGGTGCTAAAACCACTATGAAGTTTGTATATAAAGCAACAGCACCGTCTAGGAATGGTGTTAGTTGTTTACCACGTGAATACACGTTAACATCTCAGAACAAGCAGATTTTACAGCATTTGGGTTACCACATCAACCCCCGCGATGAATTCCATCCTAGAGGTAGCGAACCACATCGAGGAGCAACCAGGAGTGGTAAGAATTGATCTCCATTCTTATCAAGCTCAAACACCTGGACTCGATAACAATGATGAAATTCAATTTGTTATCAACAACCAAGATATTTACACTCTACCACATGAAAGTGTTATTCAGATTGAAGGTCGGCTCACCAAAGTCGATGGCTCTACACCCACGACATCCAAGTTAGCCAACCATGCTTTCGCCTTCCTGTTTTCTGAAGTGCGTTATGTGATTAACGATATCGTGGTGGATAGCACTCGAAATGTGGGTATTTCCAGTGTCATGAAACTATATCCCTCTTATAGTGAGGAAGAAGCTAAAACACTTTGCATGGCGGGTTGGTGCCCTGACTCGATCAATGACTGGATGGCACACACCGATGGCACCTTTACTGGATATTAACCTCTTAAACTGATTTTAGGCTTTGCTGAAGATCACCAGCGCATTGTGGTCAACGCAAGGCAAGTGCTTTATCTGGTGAGAGACAGGAGTGATAATAATGCACTCAAGGGAGCCGACAATGCCCCCATTGATTCAAAAATTCAACTACAACGCTTGCTATGGAAAGTGTCTCATGTGACCCTTAACGATAGCAAAAAACTGGACATACTCAAAATGGTAAAGAGAGATATACCTCTACCCATGGAATTTAGAAGCTGGGCACTCCATGAGTACCCGTTATTGCCCACCACCAACACACACAGTTGGTCTATAAAAACAGCCCGCTATACAGAGAGACCTCTCTACATGATTGTGGGTTTTCAAACGAATCGCAAGTATCAACAAACCAAAGATGCCACGCAATTTGACCACCTGCAATTGAGAAATGCACGTCTTTTCCTCAATGGTGCTGTGTTTCCCTATGAAGGGTTGGATTTAGATTTTTCAAAAAATAAGTTTGGCCCCCTGTACGACTTGTTTTCTAAATTTAGATGGTCGTATTATCAAAAAGAGAATTGTCCAATGTTGTCACCCCAAGCTTTTAAGACAAGGGCGCCACTGATTGTCTTTGACTGTTCCTACTTGGAAGAGTCTGTCAAACCATCCAATATTGACATTCGACTAGATTTTGAAACGCATGACAATGTTCCAGCCAATACCACGGCCTACTGTTTGATTATTCATCACAAACAAGTCAACTATTATCCACTGTCCAACCAAGTGACAAGTGTATAAATAGCAGGTCAACACACATCAAACCGCTCAGTCATGTATTGCTTTCAAGCCTCAAGAGAAGTTACATCCATGAATTTAAAATCTGAGGAACAACGTTTCAAGACCTTTGCAACGTGGCCGGTGCCTTTTATAAACCCTCAAGCCTTAGCGGCCGCTGGATTCTACTATTTAAAAAGAAGAGATGAAGTGAAATGTGTGTTTTGTCCCATCATCTTAGACCAATGGCAAGAGAGCGATGAACCCATGCAGGAACATCAGCGCTGGTCACCTGCCTGCCCCTACCTATGCAGAAAGGAGGTGGGTAATATACCCTGTCATTCAAGTTACCCCTCACTCGTGCCTCAAAGTGATGAAAAAAGTTATGATACGTGTGGACTTTATGGTGTCAACAGTGCTTCAGTGAGCAGCTCACAGTTAAAAACATCCAGTTTAGAGACATTGGGATATCATCGGTGTTATGGACACTATAAACATAAAAGACTTTTTTGTTGTATGAGATGGTACCGCCTATATCCTAGAATGAAAAAGGAATGTAAAACTTGTTATGCTAATAAAATAATGTAATACAAAATTGGTTGTTGTTGTTGTTATATTATTTCTTATGCCCCCCCCCCCCCCTGTCATATCCTAACCTCTATAGTGACTACTCGATGTTTTTATTTTCTTTTACTAGAATGGAATGTAAGTAAATGACATGGGTACACTTTACTGAACAATTGTCAGTCTGTGGTCAGTTGGACTTGATCCAGACAAGAGTGAACATGTTGCGTACACTGATTGTCGACTGTCAAGGGTTTAAAATTGGAGATAACAAATTTATATTTAAAGAAGTGGCCAACATCGATTGTTCCACTTTTTGGATATCGCAAGCTACCCATTTGATGTTTAAACCAACTTATGCGTTTGATTTGTTGTGTGATAAAGACCGTAAACAAACCCAGTGGATTGAAACTCATATGCAACTAGACTGGAAGCAAGGAACCATTTCATATAAGCACCTAGACATGGTCATGAAAGCCCACTTGTCTTCCGCTCATGTAGTATTTGTGAAAGGTAGTGAGAAACGTCAATGGTTACAACCATTTTTGGCGTTTTACTGTCAATGTATTGATTTAATGGACATGGGCTGTCCCTCGCTGCAAACACTCATGGACCGCTGCCCCTGTGACAATATTACCCATAAAGCTCTGGCACAGGTGTGGCAATTGTTTCATTGGCTAACCACCAATGCCTGCTGGGAGTTGTTAAATAAAATTTAAAACTAAAAGGTTTACCTGTGAATGCCACCAGTGAGACTTCTACAAGTGACGTGTAAACATCAACGTGATACCATGGAGAAAGGGGGTGCTACCGATAAAGCGATTGGAAAGTTCTTCGTGTGCAAAAAGAAACTAGACAGTTTTACTAAAGAAGAATTATTGGCTCTTCCAAAATCATTCATTTATTACGTCGCAGCAAATGCAGTAAAAGAAATCTGGCAACATGTACCAAAATCATGGACTCAAGACCCTGTGTTAAGTGAATTGCAACCATGTACGGATTATGATCACCATAAGCAAGTGGCTATGGCAAAAATACCCTCTATGCGACAGTGTGCTACTTGCCAGCTGATCAAACTGTATCACGGTCATAAAAGTCAGTGTAAAGACTTTGTTTCCTCATACCACGGGTGTAATGAAGAAAAAAAGCAGCAACAACAAACATCATCCACAGAGGAGGAGGAAGATCAAACCTTTTTACCATCGATGGAAAAGGATATGCCAGACCTCTACTGGCAATGGCGTCATTGACAAAGTAATTCAATACTTGACTTTCGAAATCTACCTACCTGGTTTTTTATTTGTGTGTTCCTGGAACTTATCTTGAAGAACCTTTGCAGCGTGGTGATATACCTATTAATCCTTTAGATCGAGCATGCACCTTTATCACCACAGTCATCCTGCATTAAGATGTGTAGCGGATAAAGTATCGTTGAAAAGCTAAACAGTGTTTGACATCCTGTGATGTCTCAGTGGGGAGAGGTTGGCAGCCCTCATTGTGATTAGTGCTATATAAGGAAAGTTAATGATGAGTGGACATGAACATTGAAAAGGATTGAGGAATTGGTATTTCTTTGTTTTCTATTTTTGTAAAGCTCTATTTGTTGTGAAATAAAACAAGGTTTACAAGATCACAATGCCTTTTAATTTTAAAAAAGGTGATAGCCATTTCTTCTTTTTCATTTTTTCTTACATGAATATTTACATTTTCCACTTTCCCTTTTTTACATTCGCCTTGATTAGTTCACACATTCTGTACATTTTTTTTGTTGTGAAATAAAAATAAGGTTCACTAGATCACTATATCTTTTAATTTTTAAAAATGGTGATAGCCATTTCATTTTTTCACACATGAATATTTACAATTTCCACTTTTCATTTTTTACATTCCCTTGTTTAGTTTACACATTCTGTACATTTTTGTTGTTGTGAAATTAAAAACAAGGTTTACAAGATCGCAATGTCTTTTTAATTTTAAAATGGTGATAGCCATTTCACTTTTTCACACATGGATATTTACAATTTCCACTTTACATTTTTACATTCCCCTTGTTTAGTTCACACATTCTGTAAATTTTTTAAAATCTATTTCGTAATATACAAAAGCAAACATTTTACACTAAAATGTATTACTTATCTTATTTTTACTAAACTACTGTAGCCTAACATTATACATTCTACTTACAGTTTTACAAAAAATATTACAATATAAAACACACTACAAATATTACAATATAGTGATCATTAGACTTAAGTAAAGTAATAGTCGTCAATGCGACTGTTTCCCCAAGCAAGAGTATCAAATGTGTTCGGTATAATGAATCGTTTGTTGTCTTCATTACTTAAAGCAACTTTGTTCAACAAATTGGTATGTAGCTGATGATTTTTACTTCTAAATACACACATTTTCTTATATAATACAGGTGGGTTACTAACTATACAGTTTTTATAATCACTTATATCTAACTCTTTACTAACAACATTCTTTTTCACTCCTTTTAATTTTTTTACTACTACATCATCAATTGTCATATGGCTGTATGATTTAGATTTTGTGCCTACAAAGGTGTCTATAATAACACCAGTACATTCATCCTTAAATTTCCCAAGAACCTTTTTGTTTACTAGAGGTAAATGGTAAATATTATCCTCGGGGTAGTCACTTGTATCAAACCTATTTAGCTCAGTTTTGATATCCTCGTAAAAATCATCAGTTTTAAACTCATAAATAAAAGAATCTGTGTCTGTGTAGAGTAATTTAGCATTATCAAGATAGTTTTTCTTTACATAATCATAGTGAAATTCATACATAAGTGTTTTTGATAATTCCAGAATGGTGTAACCCACATATATGGGTTTGTTGTAAGTTACATTAAGACGATTCATTTGTATTACAACTAAATCCTCATGAATAATTGAACAGCTATGAAAGTTAGGCTTCCTTATTAAGTTGCTCGCACCATACCTTTTACCATCATTCTCCCACTTTGTTATCAGCTTTACATCAACTCGTTTATCAACATTCTCCATAGTCTTTCCAAAAACACTATTATTCATGAGTTTATAAAAATCTTTTTCAAACGCGCTTGTTGACTGTGTTCTTAAATTATTGTTTAGATCAATATACGGTTTGAGCCATGCTGACTGATGAAATTGCAATACGCGATGAATTTTAGTTAATTTCAATCCATGCTGTAGACACTGTTTCAAGTTTTGATAATGTATTACATATTTACATTTATCATTTACATTAGCAATTAACATTTTTGTTCGTGATGTGATGTATGGAGATTTCATATTCTCAGGACAAAATGGTAAATCATTATGATCATCATGTAACTCTTTAGGGTACTCAAGATTTACCTCTAAAATATACCCTTTATCATCGTTATCATTAAGAGTGTCAACATGTAAGACATCAATTTCAGGTTGTGTCACCCAGCGAAAATCTTTCAGTGGTAGATATTGACTCATAGCCCAACCATATTGGTTATTTGCATCGAGGTAGACAATATACTTTGACTCATCGCAAGGGTTGTAGCTAGGCATGTATTTATTATTCGCTTTAGAGTACCGTCCACTACATTGGCTTAATCCACATCGAATTGATGATTTTATAAAATTGATCATGTCTATATCAGTCATTAGTTCTAAATTTACTTTCGTTTTTTTCAACATTGAACTGAAACTTAATCCAGGAGCAGTGAAATACTGACAAGGATCAAGGTCATAAGTTTTCATACAAACATTCCGAAAATTTTCAAAAACATCTGCTAATAACAACACATCTGTCTTCAAACATATGTCTGAAAATTCTCCTAAAGTTTGAATGTCGAACTGTGTCCATACACGTTGTGCATGTAAATATTCCTGATCACTGATATGACTTGTGTTTAAGGAACTGTAAAATGCATCTATCGGTGGTAAAGAACACTCCTCAAGACGTTCCACACAGTTAATATATTCATAAGGGAATATACCCTTTTGACGAATCAAATTAAAATCATCTTCTTTAGGAAAGACGCGTTGAATTTCATGAAACTGATCTGATTTTAAATTACTAGCCAGCTTATCAAGACTACTCGGCATAAAGCGGAATGAATCTAAAAATCGCAGTTTAATGGTTTTTTTATTGCTAGTTTTGATGTATTTTGTGAACGAAATGTATTGTTCCTTATTATTTGCAATCACATCAATTTTCACATCTGATGCTCCAAATTCTTTAACGATAAAATGGTTATCGTATTTGCTACCGTTATGTAGAATGACCGGAATGAATATACTTACTCTATAATTTAAATTACATTCTTGGTGAGCAGCACCACGATATTTTCCTGTTAAATGGTCATAATCGCGAACCCTATCTGTATATAAACATTCACCACATATAAAACAATTAGTTTCAGTTTTAAAATTCATTTGCTCTGATGAAGTTAGTGGCTCCATTGGAATGATCGTATTTAAAATAGAGGATATACGGATGGCATCTTTCTCAAGCCTTTCCATAAAACCTTTAGGTGCATCAGGTCCTCTATAGAGCTCAAACTTATTTAAAGAGTCATCATAACTACATTTAATATAATATGCAAAGCTAAAAGGTTCATGAATGTGAGTAGTGTTGGTGAAAGGTTGGGCTGGATTCGATAAACATGTATTAAATGGTTTTAGCAAAGCCTCGAAGTCAGCATATATAACAAATGGTACTCGAAGCTGTTTCTCATAATCCTTAAATTTTAGAATGTTATTTTTAGGAGTCGGTAATACCGTACACACATGATTACACCCCCATTTTTGATGTTGAGTTAGTTTATCCTCTTTTCTGAAATGTAGCAAACAACCATCACACAACCACTTTTTACCATCGCATTTTGTTATCTGACTACTGACAAGTCTACTTAAATGTTTTATCCAACAATAGTGGGCGTTTTCTCCTTTAGTTATGTACAGTAAATTTACATGAATATCCTTTTTTTTCCTGAGTATAATATAGAGGAGCTACTATTCTCTTATTTTCAATTCCATAAACATTAATACTTACATTGTTCAGCTCTTCAAAACGTTGAATGTCTTTTATCGCCATAGGAAATTCCATTTCTTCTAAATCTAACACTGAAGAATAGTGAGGATATGATGATGTTCTCATCGTGGCCCTCACTGCTGGATGGAGAGCTGAGGTTACAGCCCATGCAAAGCATGCGTCATCATTATTCATAACGTTTACACAAGCGTGCTTACGTTTGATCCATCCTGGCAAATCAACGTATGATGATGCTCGAAGGGGGTTGTATTTATTCATGTTGGTTTCTAAATAAAGTACTTCAACTAACGCCCAGCCTGGCTCCCTTTCCTGGAACTCTTCACTCTTCACAATGATAGCACTTGAAATATTTTGGTATATATCACTAATATTAGTTGATTCGCTAACAATTATGTTTTTGTATTAAAAGATTTCATATCCGTAATTTCACCTTCGCTCCCAGTTTTTACATAGAGTCCAAAAAGTTCAAAATTCATTTTAATTGTTTTATGCTCTAATAAAACATTTTCTACTAAGCCAAACACAGTAGGTTGAACATTTTTTTAAAATGATTCAATACTTTGAGTTTTTTCTTTACTATAAAGTCTATAACTAGCAATTCGACTTTTAAATGCACTACCAATTTGTTGAACATTTCCAGAATTTCTTTCATGGCAAGCGTTATTTTTATGATGAATACTGCGTAAATGTCCATGAATGAATGAAGAAGGTATATCTATATTGCATACATCACAATGTGTTATCGAAGGTTCACCATTCTTCTTTCTTTTTGTTGCACAACTATTTTCACAATCTTGAGAACGTTTACGCTTTTGAGCATCACATTCATTTAAAGGTTCCGTGCTAGTTGTTGGTTTTATATTTTTTAATTCTTGTTGTTCACCATGCACTTCAACCATGTGGGATTGATATCGCTTTACAGCAGAAAAACCAAGTTCACAAACTGAACATGAAAATGGTGCTGAACTAACATGCATTAAATTTACATGACGTGCAAGATTATCTTGTGTGTTAAATGTGGTAGCACAATGACTGCACACAAACATTTTAATGTCATGTTTAACATTTGCGTGTCGTTGAAGGTTGTCAGGTCTTGAGAACTGTTTCTTACAGTCACCACACTTGAACATGATGATCCCTTTCGAAATTACCTATAATAGAAAGACATCATAAATGTTAATAAATGATAAACAAAAGTACAATATAAATAGTTTAATTACATTCCAGTCAATGGTTATAGCAGGGTATTTAAATCGATCATCTGTGAACTCCTAGCAAGTCTAACTTTATGTAGTTCTAACTGTCACTGACACCTAGCGGTGAACATTGGAACTTGATAGAGTGGGAGAAACCAGTGATCGCCAGTTAAGTGAGCTAAGTGTGACGTCATAACCAATCTTAAAGCAAGTCTAAACTTGTAGAACATGTCACGTGATAGAAACCAGCGATCGCCAGTTAAGTGAGCTAAGTGTGACGTCATAGCCAGTCTTAAAACAAGTCTAAACTTGTAGAACATGTCACATATTGGAAACCAGCGATCGTCAGTTAAGTGACTTAAGTGTGACGTCATAGTCAGTCTTAAAACAAGTTTAAACTTGTAAAACATGTCACATGACAAGGTTAAGTTAGGTAAAGTTAAGTGAACTGAGGTTAAGACTTTAAATATTCCCTCTATCACTGACACCTAGCAATGAACATTCGGACTTAATAGAGTGGTAATCAAAATCTAACCTACAAATTTAGCTTTACACATCATGGTCAAGTAGTTCCAACTTTTGACTGCTAAATATACCATTTTCACTGACATGTAGTGGTGAATATTGGAAAATTATACTCTAGCTGTTTAAAAGTTATTAGAGGGGCACTTACCTTTTTATAATTGATCAACTGCTGCCACTGAATGAACAGATTGTAGGAATCTGGTAACCTACAGGAACCCAATTATCTGTAAACAAATTAATCAATCAGTCAATCAATCAATAAATACATTCCAATCAATAACTTCAACATCAATTAGTAATAAAAGACTACAATCCATTAATAATAAGTACTTACCTTACAAAATAATTTAATGATTTTCTACCAAAACGGCTTTTTTTTTTACAACTCTTGAGCAGTAATAGAGCACTGTTCACTCAAAGCGAGTAATAAAGACTGACAGTAGGGAGATATATGACACCCCTCTTATATAAACTCTCATCGCTCGTGTCAGCAGTTTTTTGCAGATCATTGCAATTCCTTTCCCAATACAGCTGAGAGTCCAAAGCACACTAGGAACACCTGTGTGGTATCCAATGACTGTTGACTTTGCATAATCATCACCCATTGTCTTGATCAACACCTGAGGTTTCAAATTACTGCAGCGTCAGTCATAGCAACAGCAGTGTGCGCTCTCTGCCATGTCAGCAACATGACACCGGAAGGAACACCTGTGTAATATCCAATAACTGCTAACTTTGCATGATCATCACCCATTGTCTTAATGAACACTTGCGCTTTCAAATTACTGCAGCGTTAGTAATAGCAACAGATCTGTGCGCTCTCTGCCATGTCTGTAATATGACACAGGAAATATAACAAGACGTCTTACTGCACATACCATCTCCTCAGTTTTAACATCTTAAGAACATGTATTATTCTCTTTCAACTACAAATGACTCGTTAGAACACATCCATCCTCCAAGTTAGATCCCTTGTATGTTCACATGTATTTCGTCACTTTACTTTCATATCGTTATCACATTATACTAGTGGTGAACAACGTCAGTTCAACACACACAAATGTAGTTAGACCCTTTGACATAATTTAAATAAATTCATGAGCCAGTCCATAGGGACCAGGCCAAAGGGACCAGTCCAAAGGGATCAGTCCAAAGGGATAAGGACTCGTCCACAAGGACTCGTCAACAATGACCAGTCCACAGGGACCCGTCAACAATGACTTGTCAACAATGACCTGTCAACAAGGACTCGTCCACAGGGAACCACTCCCCCACCCTCTTCAAAAGCCATGAGTGGGCATGCGTAAAAATCAAAAAACAAGCATGTTAATTCATAGTGGCTATCCACCGTACACATGCACTTTATGTAGAACAACGTTTCATTCCGTATTGGCATTCAAACTCTCACATGTTGCAATTGGAAAGAGAGATTCTCTAAAAAATTAAAATTTCACCCCCTAGTAGGGTAGATTTTATTTTTGGGGTTGAAATATGTTGTCCATTGGAAAGGGAGTGTCAGCCCGAGTTCAATGACACCTCATTCGTCAAAATCCAACCATGCGTTCGAGAGATATCGCACCGCCGCCATCTTGTGAGGAGGGTGAGGAGGAGGAGGAGGTATCTGAACTGTTACAAATACACTACTGTTGCGGCATTGTGGTCATCTAGCCCCGTGTACTTAGCGTGTGTTTGAAATTTGTCTAATTACCCGTCCTATTGTGATGGCTGTATTAGTGTGTATATTTGTGATTCAGATGAGGATTTTGAAGGAGTCGGCTGCATTTGCCTGGAGTAGAAGTGATATTAATAATAATAATAGTAATAATAATAATAATAATAATGTTATTGTTTTACGTCCCTTTTATCATCTGCGACTTTAGGAGACGCCGCGGTGCCCGAAGTTTTCCCCGAAGGGGATCTTTAACCCACTGCGCCAGGATTCGATCCTGCAACCATGGACACAGCAAGCGAGAACGTTACCCCTTAGCCACGCAGCCTGCCGAGTAGAAGTGAGAAACCATGGTAAACCACTTCCAAGATGGCTGAGATGGGAATTGAAACCACATCTCTTCAGTTTTGCCTCACGGGGCATTCCAGCCCTCAGACAAGAATGAATCGAATTTCTTGTCAGCGCCGGGAATCGAACCCGTACCTCCGGGGTGACAGCCAAGAATACTAGCCACTACATCACGAGGAAGACTAAGCATATTTCAGTCCCTTGTGAATTCCGTAGTTTAACCATTGGCTTATCTAATGCAAAATATTTTGGCCATTCAATTGAAAGTACGAGAGCCTCCGTGGCTTAGGCGGCAGCGCGCTGGCCTCTCACCGCTGGGTCCGTGGTTCAAATCCCGGTCACTCCATGTGAGATCTGTGCTGGACAAAACGGAGGCAGACAGGTTCTTCTCCGGGTACTCCGGTTTTCCCTGTCACAATTTCATTCCAGCAACACTCTCCACTATCATTTCATTTCATCTGTCATTCATGTAATCATTGCCCCAGAGGAGTGCGACAGGCTTCGGCAGCCGGCACACTTCATATCCTCGCCGCTAGATGGGGGCTTCATTCATTCCATTCCTGACCCGGTCGGAGACTGGAAGCAGGCAGTGGATTTTCAATTGAAAGTACCATATACAGACTATCACTTCTAACTTTCTGGTCGCGATATTCTTGAGGCAAAATGCCACGAGACTGCGATTCCCCAGTGTTCGGACTCCGGAGCAGTTTGGAATTTCTCGCACGCGCGATCTTGAACCACCCTCTCTGTAGGGGGTAATCCGTGCTGATACCTATGTACGGGCCATGTAACTACTAGGCGACAGCGTCTGCAACGAAACTAGTGACAACGTTTTGAAGTGAAAGGTGAAACAGGATCTGAATACGGCCGCCTCTTAAGCTAGAAACTTAACTAGCTAGCCTCAGACCTGTGGGTGTCGCGGCATACATAGGTTTTGTTGTACTATAAGTGAATTATTGAGTGGTTCAGTGGAAGAATCACCTATCCCAATTTACAGTCGAATTTTAGTTATATGCGGAATGAGTATCGTAGCGCCATCTTTTACCTTATATTCGTTACGTGGTGCAAGCGGGTTTATGTGATGGTGTGCTTCGAATCCCATCATCACCTGGACAGTGGACTGATTTGATAAGAAAGAGTCTCGTGAAGAAACCTTTCTAAGTTATTGACAAGGAAATGAAGATTTTAAAGATTTCGTGAAATTAATAATATGTTCAAGCAAAGTGTGATTGTGGAATAGCGTAAAGCGGATATCAGGAAGGCATCTTAATTTCGATTCACGAAGGACAATCATAAGTTGCGTATGAAGTAAGATTTCAGTGACACGGCTGCAGAGGACGTGATCAGCCTACAGATACAGTAGGTATTTTTGTATTACAAAAGGTGAAATGGGGTTAATGGGACACTTAGTGCTGTTCATCGACTTTATCTTCGCAATGATTGGTTTAATAAAAGAAATATTATGTTAGACGAAAATTGTTGAAAATAAAATGTTGTACTCTATTTTCTCTTAGAA
This sequence comes from Meconema thalassinum, assembly GCA_946902985.2. Lineage (NCBI taxonomy): Eukaryota > Metazoa > Arthropoda > Insecta > Orthoptera > Tettigoniidae > Meconema > Meconema thalassinum. The sequence continues at coordinate 1,053,621,903 of OX336389.2, read as the reverse complement.
AGTTCGGGAGATGACCGGCCAGTATACTGTAGTGTCGTGCGTGGGAATAACTGCCTGAAGCTTATTTTGCTTCATACTGGACTGGTGTAATCCCACGAAATGGGCCTGTGAGAAAAGATATTATGATATCTGTAGTTTTCTAGAGCCCCACAGTCTACCGTTTCGTAGCCTAATTCCATTATTAATTGCCAATAGGCGGTTGAAGGATACACTTGTAATGTGCGAGAAAGTGTCCTATCCTACGTGGTTTGATGTTGTCTACAAAGTAACCTAATAGTATGACGATGACGAAGGCAACATACAATATTATGACTAACAATGAAGTTTGTACCTCCTGCAAACCAAGGATTTTAGTCACATTTAGTCACGTGAGAACAAACAGAATGTGATGGGTCATGATTTTATAATCCATTTGGTGAAGCTGAAAAACCAAAACCACAGTCAAAGTCAAGTGTAATGCAACGCACCTGGACTGACTTTCATCTGTGTAAAAAAGGAAATAAGAATTTCCATCACAGTGGGGATTCCCAGTCGCAACACTCTGATTGCCAATCAAGCGCTTATACCCCCAGACCACGGTACGAACAAGACACGGCCCTCTGGTACGGTAACTACCTGGTGCCACTTCAGAAGCACTATAGTTAATTTCTAAGGAATGTTATCACTTAATTCGTCCTTAATGCATAAAAGTAGATATTTTTGTTATCAAAGAATTGATGAATCTCGTTCCGGTACGTTTGCGTAGGCATTACGAGTAACTAGAAAATAGACCACGATGACAAAATGCTACTGACTTCCAGTATTCACTGAACACAATGCACAACGCCCAGTAATTTGTGGTGCCTACAATAACAGGAGCTTCTAAATCAAAACCCCTGATGTGATGGCAACATCTCTGCTTTAGAGCAAGGTAAGTAGACTATAAGGTAGGACACTCCGGTGCCTCTCGCTCCCATTGGCTGATAAGCTGTGACGCAGCTCGGATGAAGCAGGCGCATGCCAGCTGATATTTACAATGCATTCTTACGGGAAACACAGTCATATTTCGCTTCTCTTTTCCGCTCGTGGTATTCAATCACAATAATGGCAATATGCGCATTATAAAGAGAAAGGTATAAACAATATATTGCAGTGGTTTATAATGCGAAATATACTTCATAAACACACACAAAAAATATTTTAGATTAACTACGCTACCGCACCTTAGTATCAGCTGAGCTTAAAAGAAGCCTCACAATACACAATAAAAGACGTGCAAAGGATGGAAATACGAAATTTAGCAATAGCGATATGCTACATAATCATGCTTTAGCGATCCTGCGGTGTAGCCAAGCGCGTTATATTGCTCACTACGACCGCGATGGGAAGCTGTAGTAAGTCGGGAGTTCAGAGGTTCAAATCCCGGCGCTGACAGCGGCTTTCCAGACTCTCTCCAGGCAAATGCCGAGATAGTTACCTACCTTGTTTCAAGTTCCGGAGCACTTACCCCATTTCCGTCCCTAATAATTACGGTCACACACACATTACAACAGTCACCTTAAAAGCACGGATTACAAATTGAAGACAAGTACACGGAGCTGATGGTCAAGATGTCCCAGTCCCAACAACATACATTATTAATGTAACATTGGTATGAAAATGATCAGTTTATAAACACTTACCTTTTATGCGACTTGAGTTTTAGATGACAAAACGACCCAGAGTTTGTTCTTTATTGCTGCATATTTCTCCAGTAATTTGATCTTGATATGCCTATTCAGGTGACGGATTCTGATAAAAGTCTTTGTCCTCACGTATAAACGAATTATCTTCTCATACACTTCCGGGAATTTTGATTTTATTAAGGTGGTCAGGTAGGTCATTACATTTTTCTTTTTGATATAGTTCGTCCATGAAAAGAACCGAACAAAACTTCAAATTCAATCATTTTATGGAGCCACTCATGTGTTGGACGAGTAAGTCCCCTTTGAAATGATGGGTATCCAATCATCCCTGCTCTCGTCTGTTACACACAAATTTTCCCCCTTCACACTTAAACTCTCATCGATGAACCTACTCTTGAATGCCACATAACCGGCAAAGTACTTAAGTGCATCTAGCGAAACGTCATCTTCACTGGAGAAGTATTAGCGATGCAACTGGTAGCAAGTTTTAATTTTCAGCTTCTGCCGAGCACGTTAGATGACTCAATACCAAGATAAGTAGACTATAACTCAGATGCTCACAATATTACAAAGACATTTTTATCGGTCTAGCAATAAAGCGGGGACCGGCAAAATGCGCACGTAGCCGGGTGACTAACAGCCGAGAGATTTCATTAATGCAGCTGCTATATTGCTAGATAATAATTATAATTAATGTTATTGGTTGAACGTCCCTTTTAACTGCTGCTTTTAGAGACGCCGGGATGCCGGAATTTTGCCTCTAAGGGGATCATTAACGTGCCAGTAAATCTGTTAACACGGCTCCCACGCATTTGCTTACCCTCAAATGCCAGCTGACTGCACCAGGATTCGATCCAGCAACCTTGGGCATAGCAGGCGAGAACGTTACCGCTGAGCCACGCAGCCAGCCTATATATTACTACACCGATAAGAAAGACCCTATAGTTTCGTAAGCGTGAGAGTACTTTTGTAACTGTACCACAATTTCCTGCGAGGGTGTGCTTGATCTTAGAAAATGTTAAGAACTGCGAACTACGATATTTAACCTATTTAAAAGATGTGCATTTGTATGATCTATGCATATTAAGAGAGTCCAGAATACTCTCACGTTTCAAGTTATTTGCACGATACAATGCCAAAGAATTTAAGTGTCCAATGCAATTAGCTTATTGATTATTTAGCATTTTATTATATTCCTTATTTAAAACTACAGTACTTTTCAAGAAGTTGTAAATCAGTTGGGTGCAGCCCAAAATATTCATTTGAGGAGTTTGGACATCGTGGCCATTTAGTCCCGTGCACTTGGGTGTGTGTTAAATTTGTCTGGTAACCTGTGTTATTGTGGTGTCTTTGTGTAGTTGTAAATCAGATGAGGATTGAGAAGAAGGCAGCCGTGGCCTAAGTTAGGAACCAACCCGGCAGTGGCAACCCATGGAAAACCACGTCCAGGCTGGCTGAGGTGGGAATCGAACCCACATCTTCTCAGATTTGCCTCACGAGGCTGAGTGTACCCGGACAGCCACGAATACTAACCGCTACACTACGTGGTGGTTACACAGTAGTCTGACTTGGGACTCCGATAACCGTTTAGCACTTGGTTCAATGTTGTTTACCTCATTGATTAATTTTCAACATTACCATTTTGGAGTTCTGTTTATTAGTTTCCCGTAAACGTGAATCTTGGGATTATGAGCCACAGGACCTCCTTTTTTACGTGGAATCCGAACCACAGGACATGGCATTTCACTTCGAAAATCTCACATGCATTGACCGGGTTATTTTATCAGTCTCCTGACAGGAGGGTAGCAAGTTTAATGGTACAGACTGTAGTGATACGCCCTTTATAGGGTATTAGTTGACTGCAGAAGGGCATGCGAGGACTACCACATGCATATTTCTCTTCAAAAGCGTCCCTTTTTGTTGCTCGAGACAGCTGAGAACTGTTTGTTATACATGGTCGCCACGACAGTACCCAACCGATGACGTCACGCAGCAGCCTATGCTCTGGCAAGCCGAAGCGCGGAGCCCGGAGTGGCTCCCCCTGGCTTTAGAGGTCCAGCGGCAAGGTTCGTATATAAGAGGTTGTCTCGTTCCGCGCGCATGCGCTCTACTCCCCCGGCTGATGACGTATTGCTCAGACCCGGCAACAGCCAACACCACAGTCTCCAGTAAGCTGGCAGCTTCAGCTATTCTTTATGGTGTTGTGTTGATGTGTTTATCTATTCTCGTTACGTGTCATTATTTAGTGGTTTTTGATAGTGCTTCATTAAGTACTGCTCTACACGTTTCCCCTAGTAATAGGTAAGTGCTCGGTAAATGAAAGAGCCATTTGTGTAAGTGCTCGGTAAATGAAAGAGCCATTTGTGTATCATTAGCTTCGTGGTACGACCTGATAGTTTTGATGTTTTTTTTTATTTCTTTCAGTTTTCTACGATGCCTGGAATGAGATGCACGGTGGCTTTGTGTACAAACAGTCTTATTAAAACGAAGCGGGATCCCGGGAGTGCGCATATAAAGTATCATTCATTCCCTAAAGACAATTTAATTAGGCAAAAATGGGTGCTGTGTACTAGAAGAGACGGGAAGTGGAATCCGAATATTTCACAAATATGCTCTGAACATTTTACGGAGGATGACTATGAGAGGGACATGAAAGCAGAATTATTGAATTTAATTCCTAAGAGAAAACTAAAACAGACTGCTGTGCCTTCACTTAAATTAGGAACTGATATACCTGAAGAAACCCAGGTGCAGATACGTGAACGTGAAATACGTAGTGAGAAGAGAGAAAATAAAAGAACTGTGAATCAAATTTTAGAAAGCTCGTACTCTGTTCAAGAAGTGTGTGATGACGTCCAAACTACAACGGAGGAAAATCAAATAGATGTTTTGAAGATGGAAAATGAAAAGTTGCGACAAAAGAACGCAGAGCTGGAGGAGAGAATCGTACTGAAAAGCCAAGAAATTGGCAGGCTTAAAAGAGAACTTTGTAAAATGAAGAGAAAAAGGATTGATGAAACCAGAGTGCGTAAAAAGGCCCGGGAAATACTCGGTTCAGTTTTCACCGAAAATCAAATAGACATCCTTTTAAGTAAGAAAAAGAAAGTTAAATGGACAGACGATGAAATATCTCTTGCATTTTCCCTGAGATATATTAGTAAGCGTTCATGTCTTTTTCTGAAGAAGAAGAAGAAGAAGAAGAAGAAGAAGAAGAAAATGAACATTTCCTTTGCCTGGACTGTCTACACTGCAAAAATGGGCATCAACAGTCGATATGAACAATGGTGTTCTCCAAGATGTTTTCCGCTTTCTGTGCGTTGCTGGTTCATCTCTGAGCAAGAAAGAAAACATTACGGTTCTTCTTTTTGATGAAATGAAAGTTAAAAGCGTCATGGAATATGACCGGAAAGGAGATGAAGTTATCGGGCCACACTCCAATGTGCAAATAATAATGGCTCGGGGACTTTTTGCTCAATGGAAGGTGCCTCTCTTTGTTGATTTTGACGTGAAAATAACCTGCGAGATTTTAAACTCTATTATTTTAAAACTTTCCGATATAGGGTACATTGTAAAAGCATGTGTTAGCGACATGGGGGGGGGGGGGGGGGTGGAAATGTTGGACTTTGGAAGGAACTAGGAATTAGTACTGAAAAAACCTGGTTCACTCATCCCTCTACGGAAGAAAAAATATACATGTTTGCTGACGCGCCACATCTTCTGAAACTAGTGCGGAACTGGTTTTTAGACACTGGGTTCCAGCTAAAGAGCGGACAGATTGTAAATAGAAATCCTATCGTAGCATTATTAAATGATCAGAAGAAAAGTGATCTCGAAATGTTGCATAATCTGAACGAAAGTCACATCACTGTGGAAAAGACTCAGAGACAAAATGTGAGGAAAGCGTGTCAGTTATTGTCGCACAAGACAGCTACTGCTCTGCAATTTATGAAACCGGGAGCTGATCCTCAGCTGGCTGAAGAAACTGGAAAATGTATTGAAATAATTGATAGGTGGTACGATGTGATGAATACATACACTCCCAAACCTTCAGGTAGACCTTCCAAGAACCCATATGGAAAAGATCTGGAATCTCAAGACGCAATTCTCAACGACATGCTTGAATTAATTGAAACAATGAGATGCTGTGGCAAGAAAAATATACAGCTTTTTCAGAGAGGAATCATCACTTCAATTAAATCTTTGAAGTATCTTCTATTAGATTTGAAGAGTGTCCATGGAATTGAGTACATACTCACCCACCGTCTCAACCAGGACGCTTTAGAAAATCTGTTTTCTCAGATTAGGACGAAAGGGGGTCTGAATGATCATCCTTCTCCTTTAGACACATTATATCATTTAGAATGATTATTTTAGGGCGAAATCAAGGACTCCTTCAAAATAATTCTAATACAGGAACCGAAGATGATTCCGAATATATTCCAGCCAAAGTGCTTCGAATGTCTGGTGTATTATGCAAGAAGGAAGAGGATAATCCGGAGAAAGATAGCGAAATAGATGTTACCAAAGAAATGATTGCATCTTCGATTCCTGAAAACGAATTGAGCACCCCCTAACTGAAATGGAAGCCAATGCATTGTTTTACCTTTCTGGGTGGGTAGCAAAAAAGCTTAGATCGACATGTCCAAACCTTGGTAGCTATACATTTACTAGCTCTGAATCGCAGACTATGAATCCACAAAATGCATGGATCAAAAGTTTGTCGTTCGGTGGACTCGTAGAGCCTTTTGAAAGCTGGAAAAAAGAGACAAAATTGCTAGAAGATGAATTTAAGAAGTACCATGGTCTCAAGAGCATAAAAAGGGGTAAATTGTGCATTACCAATTTGGTTGATTCTCTTTACAAGAAATATCCTGAAATAAATCGTGTAGTGGTAGAGACATTCGTTCGACAGAGGACCTTCATACGAATGAAGTTCATGAATGCACTGAAGACAACACAGGGGAGCTACAAGAGGAGTAATGAATGTTCAGTCTCTCATGACAAAATATCCAAGAAGATGAAAAAATACACCAGGTGAATATATTTTTAAGCTTGAACGCTCGATTGAGTTCGTGAACAGTGAGCAAATGTACCGGTAATAGTTTTCCCTACTTAATCTCAACAGTATAATTGAGCATGAATTTTAATAGAATTAAAACGGCGCTGTGTATTGTACATTATGTTGAACTTTATCAATTATGACTCAATTTTGAAGCTTCAGAATTCTCGTTCTTTGTCGATTCGAATAACTTTTATATTTAATTATTCATGATGATGATGATGATGATGATAATTGTTGTTTTAAGGGGCCTAACTCTAGGTTATCGGACCCTAATGGTTTGGGTGATAGTGAAAATGAAAGATGATCAAATGAAACCTACAACTAAAACTAAGTACTCTCTTACAAACTAGAAGAGGAAATGGTAAACAAAAAGTGTATTTACACGCTCTGATTATTTAAAGCTCTATTATATTAAACTGCATTTATAGCTACAAGTATCACGAGTTCTTATGTTGTACATCAACCTCGTGGTTACCTTCTGCAGTAGTGCAAGGCTAGCAGTCCCATCCACTCAGCGCGGGTCGGCTGATGACGTCACGCAGCAGGGGAGCGCTGTTACCACAGACCTTATGAGAACGAGGCAACCTGTTCTCTACAAGCCTTGGTCCAGCGGGACTGAGTGAGAGCGACTGAATCTGCAGCTTTCACCAATGGAGTACATCGTCTCCTCGTTACATAGCCCAAGTTACGTGTTATAACTGTAGTTACTATTGAGCTTACTATATTTCCGTCTCGCAAGAGCTCGCTCCTATTCTGTGTCTTAGTGTACAATTAGTGACATAGATCATGATTATATCAGAGTCTGTTAAACAAACACTTGTGATATTGGTACAGAACAGCGCACTATTACTATACAAACACCGACAGCAGTGGCTACGCTCGCTAAAGCAAGGAGGATATATGGGTAGAGCTGCAACTTAATGCAAAATTTTTGAGCCCAACCTATTGCTCGACGCAAATAGTTCCAACTGACAATATGAGATGGCGTGACGATGTACTCTCGAGCGCGATCCGTCCCCGACCTGGCCTACTCGCTCCTCTCCCCTCCCGGCCCGTGCCTACCCCTCCCTTTCCCCTACTCTATCCCCCCACCTCTACTTTATATTCTATTCTTTCTTTCATATTTTAGTAATTGGTCTAATAATAGGCGATTTCTTCCCCCTGTGATATCAGGTAGAGAAGAAAACATAGGCTCTATCAGCATAGTTGTGGATGTTTCCACAAAGCACATAGTATGACATAGGCCTACCCCACAGATATGTACAAATAGAAAGAGTAGGCTACTATACTACAATATTAAAAATGAATGGTAAGACAAAATTACAGCTGCACTTATCACACACCAGTATTATTTAATTGTCCGTGCTGTACTTCCTATAAATCGAATTAAGAAATATCACGTTTGAATTACGTGAAGCGTTGGAACAACCAGCCACCAGCTCTTACATTGAATTATATCGATAGTATCTGATATCGTTTTCGAGCGCAGTGTATCGACTAAAATCGATGTGTGATTCAATATAATTCAATTTCTTCGTATAATATTGTTCGAAACCAATTGTATTCCTTTCTAAGCACTGCAATATGTATTTACTATTGATATATATTCAATTACTAATTAAATATACAACATTAACAAGAATACTCACCAATTTTCCGATTTTGCTGCCATCTATAGAAGTACAACTCAACTAAATCGTCGTACGCGATGACTGCTAGCGTTTTTAATGTTGTCAGCAGGTACTACTACAAGGCAAGCTAGCGTTGGTACCACAGATTACCTACTACTACAGATAGCCGACAGCCATGCTAATTCTTGGCACCTAAGACTTCAGCGCTGTCTGGTGTTTGACCGCGGTACTAGTTGAGCACGGCCGTGCGGGTAGCCTACCCCACCCCTTCCCCTCGTTCCGCTAAATATTCTCGTCCTAACTGCTCTGCCCACTTCCATGTTCCGAAAATCACAATCTTCCCAATACTTATAGCACACGTTTTTAAGTGTGGAGATAATAATATGATCTACACGAAATAAATCACATTCAAAATAGCAATAACAGGTTTTTTTTAATATTACCAAAGTGGGAAATTGTGAATTCCGGAACTCTGAAATGAGCAATCACAGCATTTAGGACATGACCTCATCAATAATTTACATGTTTACATTTCTTTCAGTTGCAATTGGAGCATATTGCATTGACAAGAATTAGGCTACTATAAGGTCTGCAGCATATTATTACTCAATTTTTAAAAAATGGTCCCTTCCAATTAACCACTGTAGGCCCAATTATAACCGATTAGTTCCGAGATTAAACTAGAAAGGAAAAGTACTGGGAAGGGAGAATATTCATATCTTAAAATGCTTGATGCTGTTCGCAATAACAGGAAAATTTTAAGAGAGAATACTAAGGAAATAGGTGGTGTAACCTGATCCTCATCACACTAAAATTGTTAGTGTAATTAATGCCAAATTCATTAGTTTCAGAAAAATAATTGGATATCACAAAATTTATATACAGTAGTTCATTTGATATTCCCTTTAAAATATATCCATTCCACCAATTTTGAAGGGTGAAATACAGTAAGTACATGTACATAAACAAATTTTATGGCACACTAATACAGTAAATTCTATGACATGCTGTGAAGGGGAAAGGAGAAATAGGACTTTCAATGAAAAACAAGAAACACACTCAATACTGCTAGAAATCATCATGTTTTATTTAAAAAGTTTGTCAACGAAGAAAAAATAACAGGGAGAGCCAAAATCAAACTTAGCAAAAATACAGTAATCAAATCTGGTCCTTTTAAAAGTATGTGTTGAGGCATGTTCTTCTTTCTTGCCAAGGTATAACGGTAGGCTACAGCACATGATAATGGACCTATTACCTCCTTGACGCCATGGCTGACACCGATGAACCGCAAATTCCTACAACACATGCAAGTTTGTATGTTGAAACAGTTAACTTAAATGTGTAATGCTTGAAATGGAGAACTTGAATTTGCTGTTATGTGTATGTTTGCACCTACTATAACTATATTTTAAAATAATCTCTTATTGTAGAATCATTGTGTTTTTGATATTAATTTTAGGGCTTTTGATAACATATTCATTTAGCCCCATATATTTGGAAGTGTATAGGATTTATATGATAATCTCTGTTATTGTGGTATCTGTAGTAGTGTGTAGGCTATACTTTCTGTAATTCAGATGAGGACTGGAAAGGTGGCAGCCATAGTTAGGGACATTTATTTTTAAGAATTTTTAATAATATGTACCAAAATGAAATTGAAATACCAACAGGAACAGTTACAAATTCCCTGTCCACTCAGCCAAGATATTCTGAAGATCTCTCCTGTGGGCCTCAACATTATTTTATTTTATTCCTTTCCTGATGGAAATCCGGTAGTACCTTATTTCAACTCCTGGGGCACCTCCCCAAGCCTGTCCCTTATAAAGCTACACACACTACTACAGTCATCACATAATCGGAGCAATTCTGCCCACACCCAACTGCATGGGGCTGATGACCAAGATGTCCCAAGCCCATAAAATGAATTAACAGCAGACAAAATCAAGTCATTATGTTATTTTGTGTTGTGTTGGATTCTGACACATGTATGCGTTTGACAGAGTGCCATTTAAGCTCATGAATAGGAATGAATGAATACGACTACCCTACTTGTTTACGGATTTACAGGAGGCAGTCAAGATAGGAATTACCTGGAAATTTAAATTCTGTATGTGTGGGAACCCATGATAAACCACTTGCTGGGTGGCTAAGCGGAGAATCAAACCCAACATTTCCCGGTTTACCTCACTAGGTTGTGTGTACCCTGTTCTTACCCTCAGACTAGAATTAGATTTCTTGACATTCAGCAATCAAACATGGACCCCAGAAGTGTCAACCAAGAACTATACCACTGGTTGGTCTCATTTATTTTTAAGAATAATATGTACTAAAAAGAAATTCAAATTGATCAAAGTTATTTATTTTTATTGTGCTTCGAATGGAGGTTGCGGCGTTGAATATAGTGCAGCCATTATATCCAATGTTGCAATGAGTAAATGTTCCCCGATATTGGCATAGGACACATTACCTGTATGCACTCTGAATAAGTGAAGCAATAGAGCAATACTTAATTAAATTACTAGAACTGAAAGTACCGGTAACAATTCCATAGCCAAAATTGTGACGTGCCTTTTATTTCTTAGTTGTTTTGCAGAAAATACCATACTAAGAGTGTAGAGTTGAAATACAACTTGAACAAGAACACGACAGCCTAGAATAAATACACACGAGACACGACAATAGAGCACTTTAGAACAGTAACGAGAGCGAACTTTCAGTGGAGATGTTGGCAACCATGTGAATACAAACAATTTATGACCAGAACGTAAAACTATGCCAGTGCTCAGAGCATGTTAAAACAATTGGGATCAGTTCAGTCGTTTGCAAACGACTTGTTTATGTTACGGTGAGTAGTCGTTGAATTCATTCGACTGTTTTCTAAAAGCAGTCAAACAAGTCGATGGTTTTAACTTTTGTCAGTCGACTGCTGATGCCCATCTCTACAAACCAATTGACAACCAGAATCAATTTGAGCTTACACACCCTCCGACTTGCTAAAATGCTATTAATATTGGATCCCAATATAAAATATTTTCTGATTTAATTTTCCTGGAAAATCTATTCTATGTTTGCACCGATCATTACCATCACGCTATGGGGAGAATTTCATAATAATTTTCTTGTAATTCATTTATCACGCGGTAGAATAAATGAATGAAATTCAGTCATAAAATAAATAGAACTCTAAGCCATAATTGGTAAGCCCATGTTCAAGTTGTGTAATAATTCAAGAATGCACCCAATTCTCATTAAAAGTGTATAGACTGTGTTAAGGAGTTCCAATGAAATGACATACATATATATTTGGACAACTGGACGTAGGCTATTTCATTGAAAGAATCTACGAACAAGAAACTGTATAAAACTATAGGCACCTACAGCCGTCAAGCTGTCCTCACAGTACCCGCTGGAGATTTACATCACCACTCTATCTGTACGGTGCCTCGAGATAAGCCTAAGTGCGCCAACTGTGAGGAAACACATAAACTCTTCCATCCCTGCCCTCATGTCTTTGCCACTAACCCCCCTCCCACACAGCACGCCACTGCTCTGACACAGTTGTTAGGCCTGCTACAACAACTCTCAGCCATAACCCTGTAAACTACAGCTAAACCAAACCCAGAACCCCCTAATACACTTCATTTGCAGAGCAATAAAATCCATAAAACAACTCCTCAACGAGCTTCACAAAACCTAAATTATAAACGAAAAGACTACTCCACAAACACCAAAATCAGTAAACCTCCCTCATTTCATCCACACTACACCTTAAACAGACATAGAAAGCATAGGCATGACCCCTTCATGGAGTAGGCTATTGTCTAAACACGATCATGTCTCCTTCAACTTTACTGAAGACTTCATTAAATTCTATTAAAAATTCATAAACTCATTCCACAAATCTTAAAATCAGTATACATCCCTCATTTCAGTTACTCTATTCAATAAACAAACATAGAAGGCGTAGCCATGACCCCTTCATGGAGTAGGCTATTGTCTAAATCTGACCACGCATACTACAACCTTACTCTAATTCAAAATTACAGCCAAATGATCCATCTGCCTGGGATGATGGGCCAGAAAACCGGTATCTGGAGTTCAAGCATAACCTAAATATTGAATGCTTAACATTTCCAATAACTTGGACAACTGGATTTAGGCTATTTCATTGAAAGAATCAACGAACTGTATAAAACTATAGGCACCTACAGGTATACTTAACTTATTAATTAAAGCTCTACAATAAACATACAGCACAATGAATTGTAGCATGAAGTTATCCTGAAGAAGTCGTTTGATTAGAACGACTACTTAAATTCGAATGTTTCCATTCGCTTGGAATTAGTCGTTTGCCAACGACTTGTTTCATTCCAATGATTTCCAACGATTGTTTTGAGATCAGTCGTTTGCAAACGACTTGTTTATGATACGGTAAGTAGTCGTTGAATTCATTCGACTGTTTTTTAAAAGCAGTCGAATAAGTCGATTGTTTTAACTATCGACTAATTCGACTGTTTTCAGTCGACTGCTGCCCATCTCTACACACAACTAATTTTCTACACCAGCCGCTACTGAGCACGAGCTGTGACTGGCTTAGACATTAGCATCCTACGTGTTGAAAAATATTGTAAGTAACGTGTAGGAATAAAATACTACCTATAGGTATGTCAACCATTACATTGGCATATAATAAATGAATTATATTTATCTTGTATCTATCTATCCCACGATATAACATAATACAAGGTGAAGAGTCCTTTAAAACAAATTGTTTACTGTGATACTGGAAGAAACAATACAACACAGTGGTAATAGTTCTAGCCTGCACCTATTTGTTAATAAAATTTCATGTGATTTCACTCAGATCTCTGCTGTAGTGGCTTATTATATGTGCACCTTGTAACTTAATAGTACATTATGCAACGAGCCTATAATGACAATAATTAAGACACGAGTTTTATAATTTCCATACGAGTGTCTTAATTACAATTATAGACGAGTTGCATACGACTGTTTATGTTCGACGATAATTATAACTATTTTATGTTCGAACATAAATATTCATAAATATCTGTCGAGATTTCACCAGTTTTATGTACTGAACAGAGCGCATGGGATGCAAAGAATACCTTGTATTTGACCATGGCCTCCTGGAATACCTCACTATGACACTCGCCACGCAGTGAAATTTAAAATAGGGGGCCATGGAAGTGAGCGCAGGTGCGATGCTATCCTCACCTAATTGGTCACACAACTGTTTCTTGAGCTCTGATTGGTGGGAGAAACTGTATCATAATGAAAACTTGTACTATAATGAGCCTCATTATAGTACAGTTTTCTGACATAATATTTACATTTCGCCAGTGTCGAACATAAACGTATTAACCAATCTTCTTTACACTGTTTTATGAGTTATCACCACATCAAAACTGATGAGAATTTATTTTAGTTGGACACAGAAGCTTATTTATTAATGTAATAGACATCTATGATTGATGAAACCCATAAGATTGCCTCTCTCACCTTTCAGAAAATAACTAAAATTTTACTTCTGCGATTAATGTAACTAATCCACGTGTGTTTCTATTACACAACAATTAAGGGTAACTCCAGCATATCTTCTAGATTTTTGATGTGACTGGTGAGTGGTTTTGTTACTGCTTCTGCAGGTATCACCCTTCTGAAAGATGTCTCATCGTTTCTAATTCTATTCTTAATCTTCTGCCAGAGGAGAAATAGTTTTGCAACGCATGAATAGTGCTGTAGCTGCTGAATTTTCTAAAAATAATTATGGAATGATGGGAAGAAAAATAAATATAGCCTATTCTAAAATAACAACATACGCATAAAATGAAACCATTCTGATGAACTTAATATGCTTCAAATTCAGAGTACAAATGCGTTCACCATTTGGTGCTTCGTTCATTTGTATATTTGGACCAAAATGTAGACCTCTGAAATAAATTTTAATGTTGGACTTTGCTCCACAGAACAAGAGCACACAGCCACCCATAGGACCAGTGTGTGTTAAGATTTTAGAACCTGTAATTACAGTTCTACATCAGTAATGGCATTACTACATATTCGACCAACTGAATACTTGCCACTGCACCAGTAACTAACATGTGCAAGAACTGATCTTTTTTGATTACGGTACCAATAATTTGAAATTCAAGGAAGGGGAAAATATTAAAGCTTAGACACGTTGCCATGAGCTATGACATTTTTAATCTACCGCAATGTAAAGTGAATTATTAACACTCCTCAAGAACTTGAGTACACATATGCAATAGGCTCATGGTACTGTAAGTTATGTATCTCTGCAAGATGTAATCAAGTTGAAAACATTACGGTAACATAGACTCTTACCTGGTCATTTCTCAGGAGAGTAGGCCTAATTGCCACATTCATCTGCTATTTCGAGAAGAGCAATTTACGATTTGTTTGTTCACAGAATTTGGTAGGCCTACCTGTGGAATAAATAATAGTGAAAGTTAATTAATATGTCAAGTAGAATATCACCTGTACACTGCGTCTAATATCAATTCAAAACTAGGCTACCGGTACGGTGGTACTGACACACATCGAGGACAGTTCGAGCCGGCCATGGATTGACCCTGCTCCGACCACGCCAAGCAGCCCAACCGTCTCGCCAAGCAGTTCTCACGCCGCAACTCCGTGTCAAGTCAGTCAGGATCCTTCCCAAATTCATTACCAATCCCTCTCTACCAACCAATACCCCGCAATTAACTAATACCCGCCTTCTCTCCATCCACTTCAAGAAAATCCCCTCACCCCTGAGCTAAAAAATTAAGCCTTAACTCTTCCCTCCCACCTTACCGAGCAGCAATTTTAAACTCTCTTTAAACCCTACTCAGCTCGCTCATTGTCACAGCTCCATCTGTTCAATCTGGATAACCTTGAGCGACTGATCTAGGGTTTACTTTTTCTTTCTCTCCCCCTACTCTCAAGGTCTGCCAAGCATTTGACCCCCCCCCCCTATTTCATCTCTGTCTCAAACACATCTCACAGACATGAACTCACACACAAAACCCTTCCTCCCATATCTCGATACCACTGAACCTCTATTCTACGCCTCCTCCCAAAACAGATACCCTTCAGGTATAACAATCATTGTTCGTCCCCCCAATAGAGGTGAATATTGCAGCCCCCTTAGAGGTGCAATCCTTGCTGTGCTCTCCCCAATAGAAAGGTCCGTAGCCTTAATTGAGGAGCTCAACAACAACTTCATCTCTATTACTCCCATGGGCAATGAAAACTCAGAACATACAAATGCTGTTATGTCAGCCCTTGCTAGCCACCCTGCCATTCCTTCCTTCACATTAATCACTCAAACCAGCACTACTGAAACCCCCCTAATTCTTCGCCACGAGTCGACTCAAACAATCACGGACACGAGCGACCGATGGACCCAATCCTCCCGTGCTCTCATTAAACCTCCTGCCAAGCCCAGGAGGAAAAATAAGAGCATCCAGGCCTCTCCCCCGCAAATCCCCAAAACCACAGTCCCGGTCATTACTCTTTCCGAGTGTGACGTCAGCCCTCAACCTACCGCCATCCCCCCCTCCACCACGACTCCAGCAGCTGTTCCCCCTCCAGAGAACACTGCTCCATTATCACCCGCCTCCCCCCGCACACCTTCAAACAGACAGGCGCCACGGCGCCCACCGCCCAAACAACGCACTACATTAATTACACAGTGTTACCAATGCCAACGCTTACATCACGCTGCATTTGAATGCAAGTACGAGGCCAGATGCAATCGTTGTGGCGGTCCGCACCGCCACACGAAATGCGACGTGCCCCGTGAAACCCCCACGTGTGTAAACTGTGGGGGAGGGCACGCGGCCTCGTACCCGGGTTGTAAGTACATCAAAGCTGCCCTGAAACAGCAAATCAGGCATTGGCAACAACCATACAAACGCCAACACATCCCCTCACTCATGTCACTCTCCATCTCTCCTCCAAACATCACTCAACTCCAGGCCCCCTCCCTCACGCCCCGCGACGCCGCTGTGTACCTACTCGAGCGGCTGGCCACGGCCGGCCCCTTCGGGATGATGCCCAGTGGTCCGCGAGCACAAGCACACCGCTAAGCCCTCACTCGCACTCCCCGTAACACCGCTGTGTACCTGCTCGGGTGGCTGGCCACGGCCAGCCCCATCGGGATGGTGCCCAGTGGTCCGCGGGCCCAAGCACACTGACAAGCCCTCTCACGCACCTCACGCGCATGCTTAAACGAATCTCTTGCTATACTTCTTTCTTTCTTTCTGCTCCTTTTCCGCTCGTCTTTCAAAATGGTCCCACAGGTCTAAGCAAACTTTTCCTGATCACCAATTTACATCGGTCTTCTGACCAGCTATGATACCAATATTGGTAACCTCCTATACCCACCATATTACCCATCCCTTTCTCCTTTCCCATACCCTATCCATCAGGCCATATCCTGGCCAGCTACGACTCTCCTAGCTCACCCAGCTAAACCCAAACGTTCTGTCTACCGAACCTTCCCCCCTACTGACACGGCACTAAAGGCTCCTAAAGGAGCTGAGAGGCCAGAATCAAGGCGCGCAAGCCAGCTTCGCTGGCTTGACGTCGCCGGGCACCAGACCAGACCAGACCGGTACGGTATATTTTTCACAGGCACTACAGAAACAAGTTTTCACTTAAACTCTTAAAATAAGCGTACTTACTTGGCGTAGCAGAAGAAAAACTGTTCACTTCTCATTACCAAGAAGACGATTTGATGAAAGAAAGATGAGAAAGAACACAACATTAGCTTATTATAAAATATTAATGTACGGCCAATATTGTTTACACCAAGCACGACATAAACAGAGCGTCCAAGTTGGTCAATGCCGCCAACCCAGTAGAAATAATGTTTATTTAATGATAAGTGCCGTAATTATCGTCGGTGAGCAAGATAATTGCAAGGAAATGTCAATTAGGAATTATGTGTATATTTATTGACTAAATATAGGGATATATTTGCAATTTAATTACAACGTGTATCATGCATATGTTGGCAAGACGATATACAGCGCTCCATATGGCTGGCCGCGCAACTACACCGATGGTACCAAATAATCCCTATCTGGTTGACACCCCCTGCTTGGTACCAAAACACCCTATAAAGTTTCACCCGGTCGCGCTAAAGCGAAGCGTTAGGTCTTGGGGCCAAGCTCTCTGCTGACTCGGGTAGACGCGTGTGTTCGAGCCCCACCGTTGGCCGTCCTTGAAATGGTTTTCCGTGGTTTCTCCATTTTCAACACCAGACAAATGCTGGGACGGTACCTTCTAACAGGCCACGACCGCTTCCTTCCACATCCTTGCCCAGTTTCATTCATCTTCATCCATACCATCTCTCATCCCGACGCGCAAGTCGCCCACGAGCGTCGACTAGAAAGACCTGCACTCGGCCTCTCAGGAGGCCACACGTAAAAAAAACAACAACTATACAAACACTGTATTTTATCAGTTCCTTCTTCTGTCCTCTCATATCATGGAAAGCGGAAGATACGATAGTAATCCGTGAGCTGGAGTGAGGAGAAACTCAAATTTGATGAACTGCCTCGCTTTGATGTAAGAACCAACGCAATGTTGTCATAAAACGTTAGTCCAAAGATCGTTGCGCTAAGAGAATAGATTGTTTCATGTCGTGGCCTCCTACATTTCTACATATTGTCCACTGTCCATGCTTCGTCAAGGTGTTCATGTTTATGTTTTGTTTGGTATTATTTTCAGTTCGTTTTATTCATAGGTCTTTAAGTTTTATTTTTTAGTTTTAAGTATTTTTTCTTTTCTTGTCTTCTCCTAAAATTATTATTTAGATTTACAATTATCTACTTTGTATTTGTGTCAAAAAGGTACTGAATTGGGTTTATGACCTGTGTACTTTCATAAATAAATAATGAGATTAGAGACGCAAGGTCATTCCAAGTAAAAGACCCTGAAACAAGGAGTGACTCATACGTATTTGTTTTATTACCTTTAAATAATCATCGGAATCATCAGTAATTATGATAGAATGTTATACTTGTGTTTGTTATCCTATTTCATTCATATGAAATGAAGGCTTTTGTCCGTGTGTGAGCGTGTCCCTTAGTAATTTTTTATTGGGTGAAGCAAAATTCAGTCAGTGTCATCAATTCAACATGGCGGCCGTGTGAAACATTTCGCCGGTACTGAATATCTCCCAAAACGTTTGCACCAATAGCTCTAAACTTTTTTACTGTGATAGAAGACTACAAAGTAAATTCACGTAAGTAACTTTCAAAAACACGATAAGCCCAAAACCAACGTGATGGCCATGTAAAGTTCAAATACCTAAAGATTCTTAGCCTATTTTCATTAATGAAAAAACAGGCTTATGATATCACCGTGCGTGTGTGTGTGTGTGTGTGTGTGTGTGTGTCCCTCCAATACCTTCTAAACGGCTGGAGCGATTTCAATGAAACTCGGTAGGGCCATAGTATTGTTTCGACCAACCCCGACCATGCCCTTCAAATCTTATTACGTCTCACCAATCCAACATGGTGGCTGTGCGAAATATTTCACCAGCATTCTATATCTCCGAAACCATTACTCATATCACCCTGAAATCTTGTACGGTAATAAAAGGCACTACGAGACGTTCACATATGTAACTTTCAAAAACCTGTTAACTACAAAACGAACATGGCGGCCAAGCGAATGTGAAATTTTTAAATAGACCTTTCTCGCGATTTTACCATTCGAACGCAGTGAAACTTGGTACAGCAAATGTTTATACACATTGTAATGCACTGGCATATAATTTAGTTCAATTGTTTACATAACCTCAAGATGGCGGCTGTGCGAAATATTAAAATTACGATTTTATTTCTTGTGTCCTAATCATGCGATCGGAGTCAACGTTTGAATTCTGAACCTACGCAATAATTGTTATCTAATATTGGATAACTCAATGTCCTAAATACATAAAAATCCAACATGGTGACCATCCGAAATATTTAAACGGTTCTCAATATCTAGTAATCTATGACAGCAATCAAATTGAAATGTTGTATGTGTATAGAGGCTGTAAACATAAGTTCACCTATGGGACGTTCAATATCCTGGTGAGCAAAAATCCAACATGGCGGCGACGCGAAATTTAAATATTCAAATGGACGTTTCTCGCGATTAACCATCTGAGCGCAGTGAAACTTGCTACGGTATATGCTTATATAAATTTTAATCCACTGGCATCTAATTCATTTAAATTATTTTCATAACCCCAAGATGGCGGCTGAGCGAAATTTTAAAATCTCTTTTTTATTTTTTGTGTCCGAATCATGCGATTAAGTTTGAATAAATCACCTACACACATACTTTATGTAATAATACATAACTTTAAGGCCTATATATAAAAATCCAACATGGCGGCCGAAATATTTAGACGCTTCTCAATATCTACGAATCTATTACAGCAATCAAACTGAAATTCGGTATGTTGATAGAGGCAATTAAATGAAAATAGGATAAATAAAAATAGGCTATATAGTTCTTCACGGAACTACTTGTTTCCAGTGACTTGCTCACCCGTGCCCAGTGTAACTTAGCATAGTCGATATTCATTTAAAGCAGGCATGTGCAACTTGGAACTCAAGGTGGGCCAATCACAGAGGTCTTACAGGCGTCGAGGGCCCTACTTAACAATGCATAATATTTTCACAAGAACATAGTAGGCACATTCAATGAAGAAACTCGTGATCACAAACACATAAACAAAAATATGATAACGGTAACCAAAAAATGTATTTACAAAAGAAAATACATATGTATTCACTTCCCATATTAATGAGAAATTTAGCGACACACTTACGAATTTTCTGGCGCAATTTACAGCACGAGGTCGAGTGGGAGATAGGGTGGCCCCAGGGCTTGTCTTTTAACAGAATTGCCAAGCCCAGAGAGAACATTTTCGCACTGCATTGTCGAGGGTTGGAAAAAAAAACTTCAGTTTAACACATTTCGTAAGAAATACATTTTCAGTAACTGATCAGGCGGGCCGGATGAAAGGCTTCAGCGGGCCTGGGACGGCCAGGGGGTTTCTGTTGCACATGGTTGATTTAAAGCTTAAAATATTGGCGTTTAATATTATTCAATTGTTTTTAAAAACTGGTGGCTGAGCGAATTTCCAATAAAAATATATTTTTATTTTTTATACTCAATCAAGCGATCGAAGTGAAACTTTGTATAAATGATCTTTACTACAATATTTATCTATTGGTGCATAAAACTATGGCTTGGATTTAATAAATTATAGATGGCGCGCATACCAATTCCTGGGATATGAAATTCTCTAACTCAAGGTACAGTCCAAACTGTGTGAAACCTAATATAGTTAACCAATGACATAATTTATTGGTCCTATCACAGCGAATATTGATAAAACGAAATAGTGCGTAGAACAATATGTCCTGGTGCACATTTGAAATATTCCATTCTTGAATAATAGATGGCTTTTGAACGTATTTCTAAAATTAGAGACTGGCTGCGTGGCGCAGCGGTAACGTTCTCGCCTGCTGTCCCTAAGTTGCAGGATCGAATCCTGGCGCAAATGTGAGGGAGCCGTGTCAGCAAATTTACTGGCACGTTAAAGATACCTTTCGGGGCAAAATTTCTTCACCCTGGCGTCTCTAACTGCCTCAGTAGTTAAAAGGGACGTAAAACCAATAACTTTATTAATCTAAAATTAGACATTTATGGTTCGTGCGTTATTGAACCGATATAATAATACTAATCTTTCACAGAAGTTTCCAGCTTACTTTCCATAAATTATAAATGCCGTGCATATGATTTTCTCTAAAATGAACTCCTGTGATACGACAGAAGGATGGGATCTGTACAGGAGGGGTCATAATTAGACAATAATATGAGTTAAATAATCTTGTGCGTAATTTTGCTTGTGTGCTAGTGAAGATGATTGTTGTTCCAAGTGGAAAAACATTGAGGTCATCTGCCCCAGATTTCTATTGTAGTTGTTGCTTATGGATGATACGAATAGTAATTACTAAAAATGAACATCTCTTATTCAGGTCATTGGGAAATTTAGACTAATAAAACATACCACTATTATGACCTAAATATTCTGGTTTATTTTTTGTGTTATATTCATTGCATTGCAAGATAGGTCCTACATGACTTCGAACACATGATTTCCAGCGCTGGTGAGGTTATTGTGGGAGGTATCTTCAGCAACGGTGGCAGCTATTTTGCTATCTTAAGTTTTTTTTATGACTAGAATGGCTACAATATTTGAATATTGGGAGAAGAGTTTGAAATTGTTACCCTACATGTTATCATGGCACAAGCCTTAAACCAAAAGTGTTTAAGTCCATGACATGGCTAATCTATTTGATTGGAAGGGTGGTTTGTGAAGTGAAGGTCCACTATAATACACGAAGATGGGCTATGTTAGTTCCTTACAAAACTACTTGTAATATCAAAGGACCCTTTGTTGTTCTGACAGTAGTGCGTACCAAAAGTTTAAGACCACTAGCTTATTTTCAACAAAAGCTTCCTGATCTTATATTTTTGATTCAAATTTTGCCAAATATTTTATGAAAATACTTTGATCTAATAGACATCCACCTGTACCAAGAACATTGCAATATGGATTTCAGTTTCTGAGTTTCATCTTCTAAAATACAAGTGGGGTATCGAAGAAAAACACATTCAACAACAAATTAATTTGTGGACACTAAACCAATGGGGGTTAACTTATTTCTTATAAGTATTGTAGTATGTATACAAACGTTTTTGTAAATGAAATAAAATCCCAAACATTTTCTTGCCATTTGGTAGTGATTTTTGTACTTTTTGTAAAAGGTAATGAATTGAAGCTAAGACTGATGAGCGTTCACTGGTTAATAGCTTCTGTGAGGGTTGAGCTAGCGGACCCAAACTTTCACCAGGCACAGCAGAACGACAGACAGACTGACAGACAAACCCAGCGACGTGAAGTCAGCGGCAGCATGTTGTCAACAGATAAAGAGACAGTTCCAAGGTCAACACTCCGAGTACTTGGAATCAGTTTTCCTCGTCTATTATGAGAAGCCAGATGTACAAGATACATTTCCCTAGCAGATAGTGAAAGGTAATCGCATTCGGAGTGGTTTTATCCCTGCTCTGTTACGACCGATCTATTCCTGGACCATAAAACTTTCATCCACTTCGTATCTTTATCGATATGATAATAATAATAATAATAATATTTATAATAAAAACAATAATGTTATGGGGTTAACGTCAATTTCAACTGTTGCTGCTTTAGAGACGCTGGGGTGCCAGAATTTTGCCCAGATGGAGATCTTCAGTGTACCGGTAAATCTCTTACATTTAAGCACCATCAAGTTACAATTGAATTCGCTGGGTTTGATCTATCCAGCAACTTTGGGAGCAGCAGGCTGGTACAATACCACTGCGCCATTAGCAGTATGATCGTCAACAGACTCCTCTACGAATTAAGCAGTAATTCCCATCAAATGGACATCTTTCAAATTTTAAAATTGGTGTTCTCTACACGCATGCTACCCCTGCAACACAGGGCCACCATAATATGGTGTATTACAACGGAAATCTGTCAATAAATTGACCGATATTTCGTTCCAAATTCGAACACAGACACAAAAAACGTACAGAAACACGTTGACACAAAGTGATCTGATAAACGCAAAACATTATGTTACGTCACACACAAAATATATGAAGTTAGAGACCTTTGACATCCAGATTAGGGAATCTGAAAGACATGCGATACAGGATCTGTGTTGCTCAGATGTTTAAGTTTACAGATTTCTAAAATTATTAAGAATTATGGTGTTTGAAGCCATTTTCAGTGTTGCCTTAGTAAACGAAGTTTAATGTTTTTCAGTCGGTCAACACGATTGTACCCAATTGTGATGGGTTATTCCCAAATCCTCAAAACAATTTACATGCGATCAGTAAATACACATTGGGTACAATGGTGTTGACCGACTGAAAACATTAAACTTTTATTATTATTATTATTAGAGCTCGGATTTTTAGGTAAATAAATATTTGTTTATGTAAATACATATTTTAAGCATTTTTTCTATAAACACATAAATTCCTGCTTTTCACTTAATAGCACATAAAAAGGCATAATATTTACAATTTTTTAAAATCAGTATGCTAGATCTTTCAGTTTATAGAATTTTTGTTCTGTGTTACTTCAACGGGGAAGAACCTGTGAGCTATCTAATCTTCATGCAGAGCGTATGTCAGCTTGCAACTGTGTTATTCTTAAACTTGTCGCCCCGTGCCACTCAATGTGGAAGGCGGTGATTTCCGTGTGCATAGCCATATTGCACCAAGTGCTAACCCTACACCCCCCCCCCCCCCCCCCCCCCCCAACAACCTAGAACCAGTGTCACTCTTATGCAGTTCATTTCTGGCACTGGGAAATGTGAGGCAGTTCTACGATGCCTAAAGTAAGAAGGAAGGAAGAATGTAGTTTAACGTGACCGTGAATCTCGCGATCATAAGCCACGGGACCTCCGTTTTACGTGGAATCCGAACCACAGGACATGGCATTTCACATCGAAAATCTCACATGCATTGACCGGGAATCGAACCCGGTCCGCCTTGGTGAGAGGCATACAGCTTGACCGCTGCGCCACCACGGCCCCTGATGCCTAAAGTGAAAACAACTACAAGTTATCGTCTGTTGCAGAATTAAAAGATAATTTTACTTCTGATGGGGGGCGTTCTGTTCTGCCAACCATGTGGGAAAGCAATCAAGGCTGAACAGCGATCTCAAGTTACACAACACTTCAAGGGCAAGAAAGATATTGCCGTAGTTTCGCGCCTTCAGAAGAAGTGTTTCGCGATAATCGTCGGTCATTTGTAATGGACAACCTGAAGATGAATCTCTTTGTTCATTGTAATGCTTCAGCAGTCAGTGAGACATAGAATAAATTGCATTAATGTGTACTGCATATTGTTTATATTCACATTAATAAACTGAATTATAATTACATATTTTTACTTTTTTGTCACATATGTCAGGTATTTTTAATACATAAAAAATAAATATTTTCCCGATTTTTAGCACCTAAAAATCCAAGCCCTAATTATTGTTATTATTATTATTAAGGGAGAGAGAAATGAATTACTTAGGAGTTTTGTTGGGGTTCAAAATGTCATCGAATTCTATATAAATATATTTGAAATTTGCTGAAATTAGTGAATAAATTGCGAGATTGGTAGCACTAAACACTATGCGAGTTTTTTTTTTTTTTAGCAAAATGAAGGCCCTCCAAACACTGATGCATTCCACTGTCCGTTAGTGTCGTATACAGTATATTACAGCGTACGTCCTACGTTCCTTACTAATACGGTGTTAATTGAAAATCTCATCATATAGAGGAAATACAGTCATTTATCACCCATTAATACCACATAAGACTTTAAAACAAGAAGTTCAGTAAAGAGCAAGCCGCTTACTTGCATATTGAAATTCCGAGCCCAATCATTATAATTTGTCATTACTGTGTAGTTAAAATCAGTAGGCTGCATTAAGGCAGCAATAAAAGTTGATGATTTATTATCGAGTGAATTAAAAACGAAATTACTCCTTTAGAAAATAACGTCTCGTAAAAAGAAATATTTCTGGTCAATTTTCTTCGTGTACTCTCAATTGTACCTTGTGTTGTTTTAATATTTATATTGTAAAGGGTTGCGGGGTTTACTCGTGAATAAACAAACACAACTGGTAGCGTGTATGACTCACACCGAATTTATTCCATAGCTTCTATGTACACCAGCGATTATAAGATGCAACTTCGCACTCCACTCCCCTCTGTATGCAGATATCCCCAGTACACCAACTATACACTTCTCTGTGCAGCCCATACAATCACCACAGTTCACCGCTGCCACACGGTCACTTCAGGATTCTACCACCAAAGTCACGCTGAGGTACCTTCTCATGCAATTCTGTCCGTACCACGTCGAACCCAGGTCTTCGTACGCGTCTTATATGGAATACTGCTGAAGCAAGCTATCGCAGGCCTCGGTGGTCACTGGTCAACTCGCTGACAGATGTGCGCCCTAAGCTGCTCGACGAAATTACAAACTGTTTTGTCATGGCTTGGAAGAGAAACTCTCTAAATCCCCATGTCATTGGCTGCGCGGTTTCTTACACTGTATACCAGACAGAGAATCCCGAACCTTCTATCTCTGTCTGATTGCGTCTGGATGGGAACAAACTAGACTGTTTTAGAGACCGGAAATCAAGATTCACCCCGAGCGTTTTCCTTACAGACCTTAAGTGTTGATTCTCCTAAAATACTCGCTGCTATGCCCATTGCCCCTCCCTCTCCCCCAATCACCCGTCCATCACCCTGTACCCAACAGCTCAGACCGGTGACACATGGTGGCCCTGTTATATTGCTCCCTCCTTAAGACTGCTCGTCTCGAGTAGCTCCATCATCTACCCGCGAGGTGGTTAATGGTTCCTGTAGATTGTATCGTCCGTATTGGTTGGTATTGGAAGACCCGATCACTTTCCTAAAATCTTACTGGCAA